>CAUYON010024163.1:0-29979 GCA_963573935.1 Arctocebus calabarensis | reverse complement strand
TATATACCTAGTAAAGGAATTATAGGATCAAATGGCAGGTCAATTTTTAGATCTCTAAGAATTCTTCAAACATTCTTCCAAAATGAACATATTAGTGTGCATTCCTACCAGCAGTGTAGAAGTGTTCCCCTCTGCTGAGGAAAGCTGTGACTCCAAGAAAGCAATTGAAATTATTTTGAATGTTTAATTATTAGATAGCATAGCAGTTCTCAAACATTTTGGTCCCAAGACTTTTTATACTCTTATAAATCATTAAGGGCCAAAGAAGCCTTTGTTTAGTTGAGTTTTGTCTATCAGTATTTACCATATTCAAAATTTAAAATGGAGCCAGTGCAGTGATTCATGTTTGCAATCCTAAAACTCTAGGAGGCCGAGAAGGGAGGATTGCTTGAGCTCAGGAGTTGGAGACCAACCTGAGTGAGAGTGACACTTCTTCTCTACTAAATACAGAAAAATTATCCAGAGTAGCTGGGCCCTATAGGCATGTACCACCCCACCCTGGAGGATCACTTGAACCCAGGAATTCGAGGTTGCTGTGAGTTATAATGATGTCACTGCATTCTACATAAGGCAACAAAGTGAGACCCTATCTGAAAAAAAAAAAAAAATTTAAGTGGGAATTTTAAAAACTGTTAACTCCTGAAAAATGACTAAAGTCCAATTTCAGGGTAAAATAACATTTTATAAACAATATTTTCTTAAACTAAAAAATGGGAGAGTGTTATTGTTTTATATTTTTACAAATATCTTTAAATCTGTCTTAGAATAAAGAAAGCTGAGTTTTTATATCTGCTCCTGCATTCACTTGCAGTATGTTGTGTTAGTTGAGGTATATAAAGTTGTTTGTTTGTTTGTTTTTCGAGACAGAGTCTCACTATGTCGCCCTCGATAGAGTGCTGTGACATCACATCTCACAGCAACCTCAAACTCTTGGGCTCAAGCGATTCTCTTGCCTCAACCTCCCAAGTACCCGGGACTATAGGCTCTCACTACAAGGCCCAGCTATTTTTTTGGTTGCAGTTGTCATTGTTTAGCTGGCCCAGGCTGGGCCTTGACCCTGCCAGCTTCAGTGTATGTGGCCGGCGCCCTACCCACTGAGCTACAGGCACGGAGCCAAGATATAAAAAGTTTTTAATAGCATTTTCAGTTAACCGTGGATATTCTTTGATACTACACCAAAACTTGACAAGTGGTAGTTTCTTAAATATTTTTTCGTTAAGTAAATTTTTAAGACATTGCAAGAAAAGAGTGCAGTAACATTTTACTTCTTAGTGAGATTGAACAGTCACTTCCTCAAGGCCACCCTTCAGGGACAGTTCTTTCTCACTGTTAACATCATCAACAACACATTGTTTGCCTCAAGGCACAGAGAGTACAAGATGAATCAGATTTCCCCTGCACTCAGTGAACTCATAGGGAAAGATACAAATGTGAACAAATGCATGATGCTGTATGCTACAATGATACTATGAATACAAAACTAGAAATTCCAGACTAGGGAGACTACCCTGATGAGTTGTCGCTTGAGATGAGTACCAGTAAGGATTTTCCCGCAGTGGAGCTAGAGGATAGGAGAGAAGGATAACCGTAAGAGGAAATAGAGTTTTTCTCCTAAAGTAGAAATCGTCTGGAGTTATGAGGAAAGGGATTCATGACAAAGGAGGTTGTGTTCTACTTGTGTTGTGGACTGGTGGATATGGAGAGTGGGGAGGCAGGGCTGGAGAAGGGGCCTTCTGCTTTTTACCTTGATGCACATCTGTGCTTTTGAATCTCTGACCATTAGCAAGCATAGATTTTTTTCTTTTTTTCTTTTCTTTTCCATTTTTTTTTTTTTTTTTGAAACAGTCAGTTACCCAGACTGGAGTGCCATGGCATGATCATAGCTCACTACAGCCTCAAATTATTGGCCTCATCCTCCTGAGTAGCATGCCCAGCTTATTTTTGGTTTTTTAGAGACAGGGTCTCACTATCTTGCGCTGGCTGGTCTCAAACTCCTCCCATCTTAGCCTCTCAAGTGCTGGGATTACAGGGGCAAGCTATTATACCTGGCCTGTTTACTTTTTTTAAAGCTAAGTAACTCTTAAAAAGCAAGCAAAGAAAGGTCATTTAGATAATCAAAAGCATCTTATTTAAGTGCCTCTGTTTGTATTATACGTATGTATGTTTATATTAGGCTAGGGCATGGAAGGAGACAAAAGCAGTAGAAAATTCCAAAATTAACTAGAATTTCCCAGTGACATTTATATGAAGTACAGTTATAAAATATTTGTTATATATTTATATCATTCCTAAAAGCATTTTAAATACCTACAAAAAGCATAGTTTATGTAAATACATCTATACTTATAATAGAGAATTTTATAGCTAACATAAAAAGGTTTATGTTTTGATGATCATTTACACTGATTTCCTGGGGTACAGTGTTGACATACACCTGTTTTCCTGGCATGGTTATTAGTTGTACCTCCCTTCTATCTCAAGTGTCCTGTTTTGCATGCTGAATTAATATGTTCATCCTATTTATTTGTGCTTTAAAAATATATTTAAGTATATGTCACGTGATCATATACCTACTCATACATGTATTTGTATATACATGTGACTATATACACGTGTGTTATATATTTTAAAGCACACTTTAAAAGCTATCCCAGCGAAATGACAAACTCAGGAAAATAGCAATGTAAGTCAGATGACCACAGTTATCCTAGTACAAATTAGCTTAAAATACTAGATCACCAAAATTTTTATACCTGGAACATTTTTGTTAACTTCTTCATGCTTATCTAGTCCATCTTGGTAATCCTACCAATAGCAAATTTATTGCACAAAGCTTGCTTTTAGAAAGCCACATGTAAATTAATACTCATCTTCTTTCTAACTCGCATTTCTTTTTTTGAAATCTGTTGCGGGCTTTCCATTGGCAGGAGCTCCTGAGATTTCTATTTTCAGTTACTGTCTATGAAGAAATATAGTGGAGAAGGTTGCTTTAAGGTAACTTGACTATTTAAAGTCAAAGAATAATGGCTTTGGTAAGAATGACTCCCTGTTCCCCAAGAGCTCTTTTGTAAGTCTTGTTTTTCATCTTTGGGATATCCTTTAAGTATGTGTGATAAGACCTTTGGGTCTCTTGTTATCTGTCTATTCTTCTCAGTCACAAAGACTGAAGCTGCTGGGGGAGGGGGGCAGGCAGGCGTGTTTGGTCGTGAATTCTTGGGGAAGTGCTGTGTTGCAGTTGGAGACACAGCTACTCGGCGCCAGTGCCTGCCAGGCAGGTGACAACTCCAGTGTTCCTGGCCTTCCTGTATTTTTGGGAAAAGGCATATTGATTTTTATGTTAAATCTTAAGAGTTTTCCAACATGACTGACTTTTTCAAAAACCTGATTTCAAAAGGCACATGGGTCAAATGAAACCTATGGGGACCAGATTTGCCACATTGGCCTACAGTGAGTCCCTTCTTGTCTACAGACTAGAACTTGTTTCTTCTTCACAAAGTCCAGTCTTCTGGGGAGATTTTTTTTTTTTATCATGATTAAAAATAGAACTCATCGCTTTGTTGTATTTTGAACATGTGGAATGGTTTTTTAGCCATAGCACATTAAGAGGTGATCCAGCAAGCTGGATTACTGTGCTCTGAAGGCATTCATGATAAAACTTGGTGGTTGAGCTAAGGGCATGTTAGATCGGAGAAGTGGGTTCTAGAGTCTTGAAGACATTGAATTGCATCTTCAGCATCTTGTAAGTTTCACTGTTTTCCGAATCGCATTGGCAGATTTGGGTTCTTCATCTGAAACGATGGCATTGGCTCCTCGATCATAAATTTCTTGAGGGCGCTCTGGCTCTTTCTGCCTGGAATTCCCTTTTCTCCCTAGAATTCCCTTTTCTCCCTTTGCCAAAGGACCAAACAAGGTTCTTTATCTACAGAACTGAACTCTGCCCAGAATCCAGTGCATGTTACTTCCTCCTAGAAGATGTTTCTGAGCCTTGCCCCTCTGCCTCCCTCAGACCCCTCTGAACTTCCGTAACCTTCTCCTTGCATACCTGATCCTGTCTGCTCCCTGCGTATCTTGGTTCTGTAGTTTTTCTCTCTCTCCATCGCCTCACTCTGTCATTCCAGCTAGAGTGCCATGGCCTCAGCCTACCTCATACCAACCTCTAACTCCTGGATTCAGTGATTCTCCTGCCTCAGGCTCCCAAGTAGCTGGGACTACAGGTGCTAGTCATACCACCAGGCTAATTTTTCAGTTTAGTAGCAATGGGATCTCACTCTTGCTAAGGCTGGTCTCCAACTCCTAATCTCGAACGATTCTCCCTCTTCAGCCTCATGGAATGCTAAGATTGTAGGAGTGAGCCACCATGTCTGGCCTTTGCAGTGCTTCATGAACGCATCTTATTTCCCCCTGCAAGCCTCTAAGGGCAGAATGTTCATTTCTCATATGGCACTGAGTTTTGCTATCAGCCCTCAGGCTTATTTCTGGCTAGTTGATTAAAAACCATCAGAGACATCGTGTGCCTCAGAAACAAGATAGGAAGGAAATTTTTCAGTGATTACTTTTGGGCCTTCTCGATTTAGTGTCTTATGCATGTATTACTTATTCACAAAACAAGTTAAGGCATAGAAATACATATGGATGTCAGGGTCTCACTCCAGCTGTTCTGAAACAGAATCTCTGCAGGAGCAGAGGAGAGAGAATCTGTAAATCTGTACTATTTTAAAACTCCCCAAGTGACTTGGATACATAGCCCAGGTTTAGAAATCACCATCTAGCAGTACTCAGTAAACACTTGTTCAAAGGTGGGGGGATGAACTTTTTGCTCCTACAGCATTTAGCTGATGACCTGTGCTCAGTAGTTCAGTAAATATTTGTTGAGGAAATTCATATAAATTTTGAGTTCAGGTACCACCACCTGCAGTATAACATTTACTGTGAGGAGTCCTTTAAAGCCCTTGATCTGGCCTGACCCCTGCTCTCCTAGGCAATCTTATCCGGCAGGTCATGCTGAGGCTGCCATGTGCCCAGCACTGCTATGACGCTGGGGCCTGTGCAGCACACGCGGCTCCTGCCCCTTCAGTTTCTGAAGGCAGTAAACCCTTTGGTTGTTTTTTGTTTACTTTGCCCATAGCATTCCTTCTACCTAGAACATCTTTCCTACACCCCTGTTGTATTCATTGATGCCAAGGAATCTATAGTTCCGGTAAATAATCAGTTGTCACTTAATCTTTTAACATTTTATACTCAACCTCTGGCGTAAGTACCTCAACCTCCCCTGCTACCCTGGATTCCAGTTATTAGTTAGCAGTTCTCTTTCTTCCCTAGACGCCAAGTTCCTTGAGAACAGAGACTTACCTTGCTCTCCTCTGTATCTCTAGCGCCTAGGCACCGTGTCTGACCATGTTAACTTCTTTGCTGGATAAAATTGATCATTTATGTGTGTATATCAAGAAGGCAAATCAACGTGCCACATAGTAACAATGGTTTTAAAAAGTTTCTGCCACATAAAGGTCAGTATTCCTCTGAAAGATGTCATACTTGGATTTTCCAAAGTTACAAGGATGTTTTAATGATAATATATGATACTTCCTATTGTATATGTGGTTCATGCTATATGGATAAGATATTATTCAGTCTTAAGAGGTGATCTTTTGCTCTCCATCCTAATTGAGCCATCTGAGAAGAATCAGAGAATTCCACAGAAGTGAATGGTGCTTTATATATTATAAATCTGAGCCAGGGCAAGAGTGTTCATTAGTTTGATGTGAAATACTGTATTTCCTAAGTGAAAGTAGAGCAGGGTAGGAGGGTTCAAAATGCTCTGAAATGTGGAGTGTTTTGGAAGAAGCAGGACAAAATAGATGATGTCAGTGTAGACCTAAGCCAAGATAGAAGCCACCTTTTTGAATCATAATGGTGTGTGTTTTGTCAGATCTGAGACTATCTAGTCAGGCTGGATAAAGAATCAAAATAATTTATGGGCTTCAGAGAAACCAAACAGGATAAGAATATACGAGTCAGGAAAGGAACTGGAGGCTCAGGGCAGAGAGACCTCAAGGAAAACAAAAGAAATCAGCAAAGTATGTTATTGATCTATAACCCATAAAGGGCACATTCCTTCACTCAGGAGTTACCCGTTCTCTTTTTAGGGGCCCAGAGGAAGTCATAAAGATTCCATTTCATTTAATTCTATTTTTACTTATAGAAATAATCCCACTTCTAGAAAAGATTAATGAAAGATATGATTAAAGACAGGATAAAACAAGAGTAAAAGAATTAATATTTTAAAAAGTGTGACAGCTCACGCCTGTAATCCCAGCACTCTGGGAGGCCAAGGCCGATGGACTGCCTGAGCTCATGAGTTCAAGACCAGCCTGAGCAAAAACAAGACCCTGTCTCTAAAAAATAGCTTAGTGTTGTGGCAGGCACCTGTGGTCCCAGCGACTTGGGAGGCTGAGGCAAGAGAATCAGTTGAGCCCAAGAGTTTGAGATTGCTGTGATCTGTGACACCATGACACTCTACCAAAGGCAACAAAATGAGACTCCTGTCTCAAAAAAAAAGTGAGACAATATTCCCACAAGAAACCCAGGCTAAGAGTGGCTACATTTGATGATGAAAGTTCTAAGCTGCTTTGTCTGGAGAGTTAAAACAGAAAGATGGTGAATGTAGTGTTCTTATTATCTGAATTGAAGAATTTGTTAGAAGAAAGGTACTTTTTTCCCTATGGCTAAATGAGATAAAAGAATTTATCAAGGGGATCCTTGTGTAAAGGATACTAAATAACATAATGGGCACGGCTTATATTAGCAGCTTTACAAAAAGGTACAGACGACATTCTTTGTGTGGCCATCTGGTCTTTCCAATTGAATAAACACTATGAGCTAAATGTTATATTCTAGTGGTAGGAAAACATTGCCACAGAGAGTTAAAGAAATACCACGCTGTATGGCTTTCTGGAGACGTCACTTGGTATGGGGTAGCACAGAGAGACTGGGAAATAGCTGGTTAGATGATCTGTAGACCAGAGGATTTTTTTGTTTGTTTTATTTTTAACTGCAGGGGGGATCTATTAGCAGGTAGTGAAATTAGTGAGTTGCTGTTAGCATTTTTTAAAATGAAGGATAACTAGACCAGAACAGACTGCATCACACCTAGTAAGGGTAAGAGCAAATCTCATGGTGTCATAAGTCACTGTGTACCTCCTGTTTCTCGCTGTAACTGTCCCTTACTAGACTATCAATCAGATAGATAACAAGAGAATAACAAGAACCATATACGTATAGGGCATATAGAGAAAATGACACATACAGGGACAAGGAGAGATGGGATCCTCAGACCAGAACAAGAACCACTATGCCTTCAATATGTATGGATTTAGGAACCTGTGACAAGACTCATTATTGTAGACCCAGAAACGATCTTTTCTGGCTTTGGGTTTTGTCTCCTTTTTGTTTGCCTTTGGTACGTGACAAGGTTCTTTTTGAAAACCCTGGTCTACTTTGTCTATAATAATAGGAAAGTTAAAAAAAGAATGGGACAGGTCCATAAGGGGACCAGGTCCAAAAGGCCCAGTGGCGCAGGGAGGCAGGGTGTCCCTGTGGTCGGACTCGGTTACACAGAGTGCGTTTACTCACTGAGAAACCCTTCAGAACCACAAGCAAGGAGTGGTTCCTTCAGTTCTTGCTGCTTCTCTGGAAGGGCAGTATCTTTGCTCATAGGTCCCACTTAGGGAAAGCCCTTTCATAAAAACTCATTTTCCTGCTGCCTGGATTCTATTTGGCTCAGATCATCGAGGAAGCTTGTGGCAGGACCATGGCGTGCCCAGCTTTAGGAGTGGACGGCAGCAACCTTGAGTGGTGATGGGAGATGAGATCCTTAACATTTAGAAAAACAAAACTCAAAACTCCGCCCTCCCCAAATTTGGACATGTGTATATAGCTACAACCTTAGAGAAAAGGGAGAAGGTGTTCTGGGAGGATTTCCAATCATAACAGTGATTAGCGATGGTATGAGAAGCAGGCTGGGGCAAGAAAAAGATTTAGCTGCTAATGTTGACTCCAAATCTTGGGAGTAGCAACAGAATGAGGTAAAAACCTGAATTTTGATATAAAATGTCGTTCGCAACAGTTGAATATAGTCTAGAAATAAACCACTGGTGGAAGAGTCTCTGACCGTTTCGCTCCTCTCATTTCAGATGACAGTCATGTCCCTTTCCAGGGACCTCAAGGACGACTTTCACAGTGACACGGTGCTCTCCATCTTAAACGAGCAGCGCATTCGGGGCATTTTATGTGATGTCACTATCATTGTAGAAGACACCAAATTTAAAGCCCACAGCAATGTCCTGGCAGCTTCCAGCCTTTATTTCAAAAATATCTTTTGGAGCCATACAATCTGTATTTCCAGCCACGTTCTGGAGCTGGATGATCTCAAAGCTGAAGTGTTTACAGAAATACTTAATTATATCTACAGCTCCACAGTCGTCGTCAAGAGACAGGAAACAGTCACTGATCTTGCAGCTGCAGGAAAAAAGCTGGGAATATCGTTCTTGGAAGATCTTACTGATCGCAACTTCTCCAATTCCCCAGGTCCCTATGTGTTCTGCATTACTGAAAAGGGAGTAGTTAAAGAAGAAAAGAATGAAAAAAGGCATGAAGAACCAGCCATCACCAATGGGCCAAGGATCACAAATGCCTTTTCCATCATTGAAACAGAAAATAGTAATAACATGTTTTCTCCACTGGACTTGAGGGCGAATTTCAAAAAGGTCTCTGACTCCATGAGAACAGCTAGCCTTTGCCTGGAGAGGACAGATGTCTGCCATGAGGCTGAGCCTGTCCGCACACTCGCTGAGCACTCCTATGCTGTCTCTTCTGTGGCCGAGGCTTACAAAAGTCAGCCAGCATGTGAGCATGACAGCAGTTCCCCTGGTCAGACAGGTAAAGAAAATTGTGAAGCTCTTGCAGCAAAACCGAAAACATGCCAAAAGCCAAAGACACTCTCTATACCCCAGGATTCTGATTTGACTACAGAAAATGCACCACTTCCTCTAGTAACCAACCTAGAGGTTAATCAAGAAAAAAGTCCACAGCCAGCTACTGTTCTTCCTCACTCAAAATCTCCCAGCAATGAAGGTGATGTCCACTTTTCCAAGGAAAATGACAGTCAAGCTTCTGAGGTTCCTGGGCCACCAGCACCAGAGATTCCTCCCCTTGTCTACAACTGCAGCTGTTGTTCCAAATCCTTTGACAGTAGCACTCTGCTCAGTGCCCACATGCAGCTTCACAAGCCGACTCAGGAGCCTTTAGTGTGCAAGTATTGTAACAAACAGTTCACCACCCTGAACCGTTTGGATCGGCACGAACAGATCTGTATGAGGTCAAGCCACATGCCCGTTCCTGGAGAAAACCAACGCTTTTTAGAAAACTATCCTACCATTGGACAAAACAGTGACTCATTTACAGGTCCAGAAGCTTTATTATCTGAAAATAGAATTGGTGAATTTTCCAGTACTGGGAGTACCCTGCCAGACACAGACCACATGGTTAAATTTGTTAACGGGCAAATGCTCTACAGTTGTGTTGTGTGCAAACGTAGTTATGTAACTTTGTCCAGCCTCCGAAGACACGCAAATGTCCATTCATGGAGAAGAACATATCCTTGCCATTATTGCAACAAAGTGTTTGCATTGGCTGAGTACAGGACAAGACATGAAATTTGGCATACAGGAGAAAGGAGATACCAGTGTATTTTCTGTCTTGAAACTTTCATGACCTACTACATACTCAAAAATCATCAAAAGTCTTTCCATGCCATAGATCATAGACTGTCCATCAGTAAAAAAACAGCAAATGGGGGCCTGAAGCCTAATGTCTATCCATATAAACTTTATAGGCTACTGCCTATGAAATGCAAGAGAGCTCCTTATAAGAGCTACCGAAATTCTTCCTTTGAAAATGCTCGAGAAAGCAGCCAGATGAATGAGGCTGTACCTAGTACCTATATTCAGAATCCACACAGCTCTGAATTACCTACACTGAATTTCCAAGGTAGTGGAAACACCGTCACCGGTAGTCCAGCCATCCCCTTGGAAACATCTGCATGTCAGAACGTACCCACTTCTACTAATGTACAAAATGCGGAGGGCACCAAGTGGGGAGAGGAGCGATTAAAAATTGATCTTGATGGTAACATTTATTCAACTGAGGTGTCAGTGTCTTCCACTGAAAATGCTCTCGGTTCTGGCCTCAAGGCGGGGGATGCACCTGCTTTGCCCTTGAGTAAGGGCAGCAAGAACCCAGCCTCTGTGATCAGCTACGGTGGCTCAGCACCCTCTGTCATTGTGCACAGCAGCCAGTTTTCGTCAGTGATAACACATAGCAATGCTGTTGCTTCCATGACTGGCAGCAACCACAGAGCCCTTCCAGACCCAGCTGTCAGCCAGTCCCTGAAAGACGACAGTAAACCTGAGCCAGACAAAGTGGGCAGATTTACGAGCAGACCTAAAAGCATTAAGGAGAAAAAGAAAACGGTGCCGCATAATAGGGGAGAAACACCAGAGGAGTCAAAATATGTTGCTGATCCTGGAGGGTCATTAGGCAAAGTCACAAATACTGTTGAAGAAACCAGTAAAATTGAAACCTACATCGCAAAACCAGCTCTGCCTGGTACCTCCACCAATAGCAATGTTGCGCCCCTTTGCCAAATAACAGTGAAGATTGGGAATGAAGCCATTGTGAAAAGGCATATTCTAGGATCTAAATTGTTTTATAAAAGAGGGAGAAGACCCAAATGTCACATGCAGGAGGAGACCTTACCACGTAAGAGTGACCCCGACCCCAGCGGAGACAGCCCCCTTGACCTTTGCCAGTCCGAGTGTGTGGAGATGAACGAAGTGTTTGATGACGCAAGTGACCAGGACTCCACTGATAAACCATGGCGCCCTTACTACAACTACAAACCAAAAAAGAAATCCAGACAATTGAGAAAAATGAGGAAAGTCAGCTGGAAGAAAGAGCACGGTAACAGGAGCCCAAGCAATAAGTGCGGATACCCAGCGGAGCTGGATTGTGCTGTGGGGAAGGCCCCTGAGGATAAGGCCTTCGACGGGGAGGAAAACAAAGAGATGCCCAAGCTGCAGTGTGAACTCTGTGACGGAGACAAAGCATCTGAGGGTGGAAACCAAGACAGGCCCCACCGACATCTCACTTCTAAGCCTTATGCCTGCGAGCACTGTGCTAAGCAGTTCCAGAGCCCTTCCACACTGAAAATGCACATGAGATGTCATACCGGAGAGAAGCCGTATCAGTGCAAGACTTGTGGACGGTGTTTTTCGGTGCAAGGAAACTTACAAAAACATGAACGCATCCACCTGGGCTTAAAGGAGTTCATCTGTCAGTATTGCAACAAGGCATTTACCTTGAATGAGACCCTCAAAATCCACGAAAGAATCCATACTGGGGAAAAGCGGTACCACTGTCAGTTCTGCTTTCAGAGTTTTCTGTATCTCTCCACAAAAAGGAATCATGAGCAGAGGCATATTCGGGAGCATAACGGGAAGGGATATGCCTGCTTCCAGTGTCCCAAAATTTGCAAAACAGCCGCTGCCCTTGGAATGCACCAAAAGAAACACTTATTCAAAAGCCCAAGTCAGCAGGAGAAAATAGGTAACATGTGCCATGAAAACTCAAGTCCCTTGGAGAATCAATATTTCATAGATTCAGAAGACAGTGACCAAAAGGATAACATTCAAAACATTGCTGAAAATGTGCTTTGAGTGGCAATAGTTCAACAGTCAGAAACATCTTCAAAAATATAAGTTGGGTTTTTTTCTTTAGTTTTTTTTTTTTTTAATTTAGTTCTGTTCACATGACAGTCATGAAGGAGTGAAATGTTAAAAAAAAAAAAAAACAAAAATCATTTGTGAAAATTCCAGAAAAAGGATCCTAATACCTACTTTGGGTTTTAGCATTAACTTCATGCAAAGTGCATAAAAACAAAATAGCTGAATCCTCCAATATCCCAAGTATCTTCTGAAGTTAATCAAGTTCTTAGCTGTGGTATTTCTACCAGTGGAAAAAGGAGTTTAATTTTCACCTAATTTAAAACTTTCTAGTAAATGCTAATAGGAGCTGGCTGCTGAACCGCCTTTAGTCACTGGAGAAAATAGGAGTCAGATACGCTGAAGATGGGCGTCTTCATGAATATGTTCAGTGGTAGATGAGCTATGCCAGTCTTTACTCCCATCTGGCCTCTGCACTATTAAAATTTGTTTAAATTAATGGATACATATGAGATATTTAACAATATAACTGCAAATATGTGTGTAATGAGTAACCTGAAGTAGGACATTCGTACATCTAGAACTACTTTTCTGCAACACAGTCTTGTAAAACAACATATATAAATCACTATAACTTAACTGTCCATATCCCCTCTAGACATTAGGAGCAATAGATCTGCAAATCATGAAGACTGACGTAAAAATTCTTAGCATTTTGAATATGATTTAAGAGCATGTGAATGCTTTTAGATGGAATGTCGTTCTCTTGAAGTTATGGCTGAGCTGTTGTTAAAACTGATCTACTCAAGTCACAGAAAACATAGGTCATGCCTTATCTACGGGGGAAAGCCCTCCCAGAATTTACCTGTGACTACCTGTGCTGCATATTACTTTGCAGTGGCCTCACCTCAGAGAATGAAGGAGGGTCAAATTCTTCTGAAACTCTCTGCAGTCTTCCAGCCATCACAAGGCCATGGATGTGGAGGTCTACTCCAGACAGACATAACCAGAGAGATTTAAGGGTTCAAGTAAACTTCACATCTCCCATTCCACTAAAGGAGTGTCCGGGTGATTTAGCGCAAGGCACTAATTTCCAAGCACTTGGAAGTGGCAGGAAGCCTAATCCCTACAAGCCGCCTTGGAGATTATGCAGCCCACAAATGCAAAATAGTATAAAACAAAAGGACAACATCCCCCACCCCAACCCAACCCAATAATGACTTGAAGAATGGGCAAGAAGAAGCGATGACCTTCCTTGCTTAAAAGAGTAGCTTTGTTTTGGGGAGTGGGGAGGTAGGATGGGAGTGACAAGGTTCTGTCCCTTACTTACGTGACTCAGAAATACACCCACAAAGCCAGATGCTTTGTCTTCATATTTGCAGACATCTAGACCCTTTGCTTAAAACCTACTTAAGTTTTTTAATGTTTTTACACTGACCCACACCATCAACATTGCCTTCAAATCTAATTGCCCCACAGGATATTCTGCCATGTGGATTAACTTCCTAGAAAGCTGGAAGTCATGGTTCTTTTTAAACTGCCAGAATAGGGGAGAGAGAGAAAGAAAACATTCCTGCCTTTTGATCACCAGTATGAGCAGAATCCAGAACCCAGTTCGAGCGACCTGCAGCCGTTCATATTCATTGGATTCGATACATGGAAACCCAAGGTGTTATCCAAGATTGGAAGGTTATCATTATGAAGAAGTAGCTCAGAGGACTCTAGTTTCTCTCTCCAAGTGATGTGCTGTTTCCGTGAAGAAGACTTAGTATGGATTTGGGTGGGCAAGAAAGCATTTAAATGCCCAAGAAAGGACATGATTAAAGTTGACCTTTTTATACTGTAGTACTTCCCTGTTAAAGTAACCTCAATATTGTATCTGCATTTATCTTTTGTTCATCTACTTTCACTCACATACAGTATTATATAGTAGAGGAAAATGGGAAAATGCAAACAAATTCAACTTTATTTTATACATTGTATATATGTACACCTACCTACACTATTCATTTGGGTTTTGTTAAAGAGTCACAAAGGGCTTATGAAAATCATTTTTGAATTGATAATTAGAAAAGTAAGCAAATAATCCTATGATCCACTAATTTGTTTTATCTGTTAGGTTTATGAATCAAGGAGAATTAGTCTGTGTATTCTAGTCATTTCGATTTGACTTCAAATATAAAATTATGTGTAGTGATGTCTCCCAGCCCTTACATGTGGATATTTTTTCAGTGGACTTGTATGCTGATAATTCTAGACCAAAGTAAATATGGCAGAATATTTATACATGAAAAAATATTTTGCAGATATTTTCTATAATTGTATTATTCATTTAAAATGTTGATAGTTTGTGTTAGTTTCAGGGAGGGGTGTATATTTTGATAAAAAATACTTGACTTTGTAATTCTGTATATTATATACAATTTATAGCAGAGCCGTTTTAAGACAACCTTGTCACATTTTTTGTTTGTGGAAATTTTATTATGGGTGATGTTGAAGTATGCATTGAGTACATAATGACCAACTAGAATTAAAGTAAGTGTAAACAGTGAACATACCGTATGCTGTACAAGATATATTGTAATTTGCTGTTTTAGCATCTGTATTTTGGTTAGAAGATATTATTAAATGCAGATGTTAAGGATTGGAAAAGTCTAATTTTATTTTTAGAAATAATGAATATAAATTTGTTTTTGCTTGATTAAAATAGATTATTCCTATATTAAGTCTCTTTTTAAATGTTTTAATGGGGGTTTTTTGTGCAGCTGTTCATCTGTATGGGTCACAGCTTTATTTCACGTATTCACTCAATTTGTTTCCTTATTTATATTCCATGGAACCTATTTACACGCTTTGGACTCGAATTATGACATTAAAAAAAGAACAGAATAAGAGAGAATCAAGTCTTCTGATAATTGAGTGTTTGGGGTAGGCCTTACCTATTTATGATAAATTAGAGAATGAAATGTTCTCCTGGAAGTATACTGCTCTAATTATCTATGGGCAAATTACATTTACTGAGTACTGTGCATTGGGCAATGTGTTCATGTAGGTCAGTTCATTTAACACTCCCATCCCCACCAAAAGTAGACCTCACTATCCATATTTTGTAGTGAATTTGAAAGGATCACACAGAATGAGGATTCCAACCCGGGTCTGCCTGACTCCAAAACCTGTGTGTTTATTTTATCTCAATATCTTACAAGAAAATGCTTACTAATAACTGAGTGGAGTGTGAGAAAAAGAGACATGATAGGGAGAGCCCAGGGGTTGATGCCTGTTCTACCACTTTGGAAGGCCGATGTAGGACAATTGCTTGAGGTCAGGAGTTTGAGACCAGTCTGAGAAAGAGCAAGACCCCAACCCCATCTCTTAAAAAAAAAAAAATTAGAAAAATTGGGTATGGTGGAACACACTGTAGCCCCAACTACTTGGGAGGTTAAAGTAGGAGGATCACTTGAGCCCAAGAGTTTGAGGTTGCAGTGAGCTATATAATACCACTGCACTCTAGCCTGGGTGACAGAGCAAGACCCTGTCTCAAAAAAAAAAAAAAAAGTAATGCAGCTTTAATGGTAGTGTGCATAGTGACTGCTATGGATGAGTTTAACAAAGTCTGTGTTAGTCTCATCTTCCCCAACTTGAGCTTCTCTTGTATCTCAGGATATTGCCCTATAAAAATCACTTCTTAAGAGTTTGGACATATTTTGGGGGAGGAGAATAAAGAGTGAAATTATAATGCTGTTATAAGCTAGTGATTTTTTACATAAAGGAGAATATCTGTTCCATCATCGCAGAATATACTCCCAACCTTAGCTAAGCATTTTGCAAATGCATGCAGTTAGCCCTAGTGGGTAATGCAAAAGAGGGTGTCCCAATGGCTTAGGCAGCACAATTCATCACCAACCCAGGGGAAATAATTAGAATTGCCTGGCCTACCAATTGCTGGCCAGTAGCATCAATTAGTAGCATCAATTTTGTATTTTTGAAGGCGATCCAAACCAGATTCACCAAAGCAATTTGATCACTTATCCTCTAACACTAGTTTCATTATCTAGCAAAACAACAGATTTAATATTAAAAAATTTGCCACAATTGAGAAGGCAACTGAATTAAAAGCATGAAAGCAAATCCTTCAAGGCAATCCTATTTGTATATATTTTAATTTATTTTGGGTCTTGTCAATCCTATTGCTCTCCTTTGCTCACCTCCTGTTGATGGATTTAGTTCCACTCAGTCTCCATCGATTAGTTTCTCTTTGCAAAAGCAGCAATTCTACTTCAGTTTGTTCTGTATCTGAGAACTCTTTACCCTCACCTTCCCCAAACCCTGACCATCTATTAACTTCCTGTCTGGATAAAGACACTCTCTTTGGTCCCTTCTTCACTTGTACCTCCTGACCCTAATTCAAGCAAGTGTGATAAGCTTGGCATGTAAATTTTAACTATGCTGTCCAGATCTAGACAACTAATGGAAGAACTGGTTATAACTGAAATGTGGTTATGTGTTTATTATAATCTCTCTAGTGACATCTAAGACATTAATTGTAGTTAGACTGTGGAAAATCAGCACTTTTTTCTCAATAATTTCAAAATGTATGACTTCTATGTAATGATAGTGATAAGTATCTCATTCCAGTGGAAGATATTTTGGTATATGGACATTTAAAAGGTTAACAATACTAACATGTAAAATTCTAATTGATTTATTCAAAATATGCTTAATTTTGACTGATGAGCATTTTATCAAATCTGGGACTACAGAGATAGGTAGTATAAGAGGTAGCCTGTGCCTCCAAGGAATTCCAGTTTAGTAAAGGAAATTGATGAGGCACAGGTGGTTACAAAGCAAAGCCCTCTGCTCCTATGGAGGGAGAAGTGGTACTAAGCCTGAGCTGACAGACCCTGGGCTTCACCAGAGGGGTCAGCCTCTGGTAGTAGTAACTACAGCAATGGAGCCATAGGTGAATATGAGTTGTCTGAAAGGCCTGAGGTCAGTATGGTGAACCTGGAGAGACACCAGAGACCCATTACGGCCTGTGGCCCTTTCCAGAGTGTTTGGATTTTTATCCTGATAGCACAAGGGCAATAGGGGAGTAATTGAGGGGCTGAGTGGTACGAGATGAAGTCAAGGGTGAGGCCACAAGGCCATAAGGCCCAACCAAGGTGGGAATCCTTTGGTGGGCTTAAGCAGAGAGTGAAAGGATCTGATCCATTTAAAAGGATCACTTTTTTTTTTTTGTAGAGATGGAGTCTTGCTATTGCCCAGGCTCATGTCCAACTCCTGGGCTCAAGGGAGCCTTCCACACTGCCAGGGTTACAGGTGTGAGCCGCTGCACCAGGCCTAACCGATCACTCTTACTGCAATGTAGTGAATAAATCACAGGGCAGGGCAAGTGTGGAGCCTGGGAGATCAGATGGGTGGCTGTGGCAATGCCATACAGTTGAGAAATAGCAATGGCTCGGAAGAAGGTGGAAAGAGTAGAAATATTAAGAATGCATATGATATATGTATATATCTGATATATATATATGTGTATTATTTCAATATGAAAATTTTTAAACATATAAAAATAGAATGTCAGGTGGACTCTAGTGTATCCATCATTTGACTGCAATAACCAACATTTCCTGACAAGTCTTGTTTCATTTGTATCTTCCCCTCCCTCCCTCTCCACTGCATTATTTTTAAGCAGATCCTGACATCCTATTTCATCTGTATATAATGCAGATGCATTTCTAAAAATTAAGCACTTTGTTAAACCATACTATTACTTCTTGAAAATCAACGGTTCCTTAATATCATCAAATTCCATTAGTTAAAATTTCTCATTATCTCATATTGCCATTTTTTTTTCAATTTGAATTAGAGTCCAACTAAGGTCCTGTACTACGATTAGTTAATCAATCTGTCTTTTAATTGAAAGGTTTTTTTTTTTTCTATCTCTGTTCTTTCCCTTGTAATTTAGTTTTGTTTGTAATGTCCCAATATGTTCAGGAATGCAATTTAGTTTTAAGGAAATTAGGTTGTTCACAGTCCAGGAAGTAGCAAGATAACTTCCTAGTTTGGGTTATGTTCTTTCTTTAGGAGGCGCATACTGTCTGGCTGAGATCCTGGATGTATTTTGAAGATAGATCTGATAGGATTTGGCTCAGGTACTGGGGGTAAGGAAGAGAGGAATCAAGGATGACTCCAAGGTTTGAGCTGGAGCAAATGGAAGGATGGATTTGCCAGCACATAAATAGATACGTGGGTTAGAAGTTCAGAAGAGGGGGCTCGGCGCCTGTGGCTCAGCGGGCTAAGGCGCCAGCTATGTACACCTGAGCTGGTGGGTTCGAATCCAGCCTGGGCCCGCCAGACAACAATGACGGCTGCAACCAAAAAATGGCCGGGCGTTGTGGCGGGCGCCTGTAGTCCCAGCTACTTGGGAGGTGGAGGCAAGAGACTAGCTTGAGCCCAGGAATTGGAGGTTGCTATGAGCTGTGATGCCATGGCACTCTATCCAGGGTGACAGCTTGAGGCTCTGTCTCAAAAAAAAAAAGTTCAGAAGAGGGGACTGATTTGAGGTATGGATTTGAAAGTTATGTTTCATTCACTCAAAACATACTTGAGTTAGGTACTGGAAATCCAAGAGTGAGCAAAAACAATACTCCCTGGAGATTATGATCCAGTAGGGAACACACACACACACACAATTACAATCACTGTAAGTGCTCTGAAGAAGAACTGCATGGTGCTATAAGGCCATCTAATGGGGGGATGTAACTTAGCCTAGACCTTCAAGGGAAGCCAACCATGGGGAAGTAACTTTGAAGCTGAGATCTTGAAGATGAATAAGAGTTGAAAGAGGTGAGAGATTCTAGGTGGAGGGAAGAGCTGATGTCAAGTCAGTCTCTGGAGGGAACTTAGTGCACGGGAGCCCAGTACTGGCCATAGTGCAAGAGAAGTGGATTCCAGGTCAGACGGGAGGACAGGAGCCGTACATGTTAGGACTTTCAGGTCATGTTTGGAATTTGGATCTTACACTGAGAGCAACACAAAGCCACCAAACTGTTTAAAATAGGTGGAGACAAGAAGAGGTATTTTAATTAATTTTATATTATTAAAAAAATCTTTGCAGCTGAAATGAAGACAATAGCTTGGAGAACAGTAGTGGCCAGAAGTAGAGGAGTTAAGAAGCTATTGCAACAGTCCAGGCTGGAAATGACAGTGGCTTGGATTTGTTAAAAGGAAAACCTTAGACGATATAAATTTAACAATGTTTAACTGAGCAAAGAATGATTTCTGAATTGGACAGCCCTAGGAACCAGGACGTTCAGGTTCTAAGAACCTTGGACAGCAATATAGTCAGGCAGCATTTATAAAAAGAAAAGGAAAGTGAGGTGCAAAGGCCACTTAATTAACTCCAGGTAAGTTTTGTGCCATATTTTAATCAGCTGGCCACCTGAGCATGCCTGAAACGCGGCCATTTGTTACAAGGGTGTACTCCTAAGTTGGGCCATTAGTTTACGTACTAAGTTAGGCTGTGGTTCATTATGGGCTGGAGTATGAAGGTTTTCTTGGGCTAAATTTAGTTTAATGTATTCTGTGATTGCAGGCAAGGTAGGAGAGAATATGAGAAGAGAAAATCAGCAGGACTTGATGTTGGATTGGATATGAGAAGCGAGGGATACCAGGGATCTAAAATAATCTCTGGGGTTTAGAATTGCTGAAACTGGAACTATAAGCTGTCCCCATGAAGCCTGTATAGAGAAAGAAGACAGAATTCTAGAAAATGTAAGTGTTCTGAGCACTTACAGGGTAGGTGAGGCTAAGCTATCATGTTCAATGGGTTAAGTGTGTTAAATGTATTTTTGACCTATGATATTTTCGACTTACAATAGGTTTATCATAACATAATTCCATGTACATCAAGGAGCTTCTGTACTTGAAAGATGAGTCAGAAGCTTGTGTAAGAGACTGAAGCCAAGAAAGCAGCCAGAGAAGGAGGAGAAAAATTGGGAGAGTGGCAGCTAAGGAACCAGAAATGGAGAACATCTCAGAAAGGGCAGAATGATGAAGTGAAGATTAAGCCAAATAAGGAAAATCTTCAAAGTGCCTTTTACACTCGGCAGCTATTAATAGAATAGAAGGTTACTGGCAGTGGTGTGCTGTTAAACGTTCAGCAAACAGCTCTTAGGAGAGGAGGAAAGCCCTGGTTTATAGTGTTTGTCAATTTCTGTGGTGTAAATACTTCCCACTGTGGACGATTTTAAGTCACCAACATAATGTCACTGAACTTGGGGCTCGGAACAGATGCATTCAGTCGGTTCTAAGAGCTGGTATGAATGAGGCTGCTCTGGTCACTCAACTGATAATCTTAGCAAGGGCAGTTTCAGTGTGTTAGTACAAGTGGCAGCAAATGGAGGAATGAGACCGAGACTGTGCTTGAGGACTGTTTCAAGAAGCTGAGTTATGAAGGGGGAAAGACAGAGAAAGGTTTGAGGAACCTGAGCTTTGAGGACCAGGGTTCCACACACAGAGTGGAACAAAGGATGATGAGGAAAGGGAGTTGAGAGTGTTGATGAAGACTGGTTAGCCAAGGACTGCAGAGCCCGAGTTTCATAAAGGAGCAGAGGCCTTAGTGTCTGGTAGACAGACACAAACAGAGGGGTCAGAAATGAGGTGTCTCAACAAGGCTAATGAATCTTCAAAGCTCTTCACAACGACTTTCCAGTCTGTCCTTCACAGCAGTCCTGTTGTGGTGGCAGTGATCACTGTCTTCATTTGGAAGCTGTGGACACTAAGGCAAAGGGAAGTTAAGGGACTGCCCAGCTCAGACAGCAGGGCCAACACTGAGCCTTCTGGTTTCTGCGTCACTCTTTTCATGTCCTCTCACTAACTCCTCATTGACTAAGGTATTTTTTGGAAGAGTCAAATACGGTCCTTTCCTTAAAATGAGTGCTTATTAGCTTGAGACTCGAAGACTCTCAGACTCCCAGGTTGTTCTCCTTTTTTATTTAACATAGTCCATATGGCAATAATACTGCCAGGCCCTGCTCTAAGCATCTGATAAGAATCAGCTCATTTAATCCTCATATCAACCCTGCGAGGGAGGTATTATCATTATCATTGCCATCAGTGATTAATGTGGCCATCTTTTGCTACATAGTGTCACAAAACTTAGTGGCGTCAAACAACCATTAATTATGATTTCAGATAGTTTTGTGGTTTGATTGGGATCAGCTGAGCAGGGCCTGGTGCACAGTTGCAGTTAGATGGTGGTAAGGCTGGAGTCATCAAAAGGTTTGATCAAGCTGGCATCAAAGGACACACACCCCAACCCAGATTCAAGGGCTTGGAGTGGGCTGTGGTTCTCAACCTGGGAGTGGCAGGCACATGCAGGGAAGGATTGATGGCCAGAGTCTTCAGAGATAAGCTACTACAAGAAATAATTCCCAATGAGAAAACAAGGCACAGAGAACTCAAATAACTTAGCCAAGGCCACACAGTTCTAATGTGTGGAGGAACAGAGTTTATCCCAGGCAGCCGAATTTCAGAGCCTTCTAGCCAAAGCAAAACGGATTGAAGCCTACTAGCAGGGCGTACCCTCTCATAGCAAAGTCAAAGTGGTTAACAGCACAGCGGCATTCATAGTAGTACCAGAAAGTCCTGGAGTTGTCTATCAGGGATTTGTTAGACTGGAAGAACGTCTAACAATACTATTATGAATGGAAAGCTATTTCAACGTTTTATTAATATTGAGGGTGGAAATATGGTCTCATGAGGCCCAAGGCAAGTGGACGACTTCATGTTTTAGTTTGTCTCTAACCAGGAAAAAATGAAAATGTAAGTGTGTGTATGTGTGTGTGCGCTGTTTTTCCTAATAAATAATTAAAATCTGAAACTTTCCAATCTTCAAGCTCGTTCAGAATGCCCCGTTTTTTAGTGTCATGGCCCAGAAAGTCTGAGTCATTGATTATCTTAGACACATCTGGCCCCTCTAATGAAAGGACAAAGAAATGACGTGTCTCCTTCAAAAAGGTTAGTCATTCACATGAGCTGTGGGTAGTGAAAATCCTGACTCACCTTTGGAGTGACTGGCTTCTCTTTGGGACTCTAAACTAGGACAGTGTGGAGCATGGGCCCCGTTCATTGCGAGATTCTCCATATTTCCCACCTTCCACAGACAAGCTAGACACCCGTGTGTGGTGAGAGGGAAGAGCACCGGGCCATCTTTCAGGCCTTTCCGAATCAGACCCCGGGGTTATGGAGTCTCTTCCCAAACACCAAAGCCTAGGCCTCTATTTCATTCATTCTCATCCAGACGAGAATCAGTCTACTCTATTACTGCTCATGCTGAATATGACAACCTTGCCACTGCTGGGACTCGCTCACACTCAGTGTCATTCTTAGAACCAGACAAGGGCCCTGATCTGACCTTCCTCAGGGGGTGCCCCCCACCACATGGTGAAGAGTATGTGGGACCAGCAAGGTGCCTTCTCGGAGTCTGTGCCATCCCCTAGACTCCGCTCTGGGTCCTCAGGCCCTGAGAATCCCCTGCTCACTCTCTTCCCACCAGTGTCACTCCCCTGGCACAGCCCAGGGGCAGCCATTTGAAGGGATTGTGGACAGAGTTTGTGATGCAGTTTTGGTGTCCGCGTGTGTGCGTGTGTGTGAGGCCCCAGCAGCATGGGATGGAGCAAAGTTGGAGTCTCATTCCAGCAGGAAACCCCAAGGATACTGAGAATTCTAAATTCAAACTTCATCTTCCAGATTGTTATGGAGGTATATTTGCCAAGGGAGAAGAATAGAACATATTTGATTATAGCTTGTTAGCCTGTCTTATAGCTCTTAAATATTTAGACACATGCTATATCGGTCTCCATCTGGACATTTGCTCCCAGCCCTGCAAGTGTTGGAGGGGTGGGGTGGGGAATGCCTGTCACCACTCCCAAAGTACCTGGCTTTTCATCACACATCTGGGTACAAACTCTTGGCCATATTGAAATGTGCATTCCCACCATCCATAGACAGGTTTCTCAAAACCTAATTCAAAAGCCCCTTCTAAAGCCTCTTGCAGTGTTGTATGAAGCAGCCCCTCAGACCTCTGCTTGCCTTTGTCTCAATCTCACTACAACAGTCTGGGATATTCTGTTTCTAATTCTGCCTCTGCGATCCTCCAGGCTGAGCCCAGAGGTTCCATCTCGTGTTCCCAGGATCTGCGCCGCGCTGACAAACTAGTGTGCCCATTCACCACCTGGGTTGACCCTCCTCTCGGTATGTCCAGAATGGAGGTTTCTCCCAAGATATAGGGCTTTTGGTGCTAACACACAGATAGTCCGGGATGATCGGTCACCCCAAGAGGAAGAGGCTCTTTGGAAAGGGAGAGGACATCAGCAACTATACTAAAAATAGAACTAATTGGCCCATTTAAGTTCTAAACAACTAACAGGACTGTCGACCCACCTGAGCCGTGAGGAAACATCTAGGTTACACAGGAATCTGGCCAGGTTGCGCTAGTTTGGGCCGAGAGAATGAAGGGGACAGCCTTGTTTTAACCAGCCATTTTCCAAAGCCCTCCTAAAAATCCTTCAGTTATTTCACAAAGATGCCCTGTACTCCCATTTCTCTGAAGTATCTCCTGGGAAACCCAGCTCATCACAGCCTCCAGCTGCCCACCTAAGGCATTTGCCCCTCAGAATTTTTCAGTCCACTCCAGGGAAAGGTGATGTCTAAGTCCCCCCACCCCCACCATCCTACTTGGTGTGGTGGATAGCTATGGGTTTTCCTGCTGCGTCCTTTTCTATTTTTATGGTGAAAGCACCTGAATTTCCTTTAGAAACCACCCTCCCTCTCTTATTCATCAGCTCTGCTCTCAGACCACATCTGAAACCAGGATCCAGTGAGAGGGGACTGGGTGGGTGGGAAGCACATGACCTGCTGAGTGCAGTTTTTACGTCTCAACACAAGAAAGAGGAAACTAAGTCAAGACGTTCTCAGTTGTCAGAGACAGAAACCCTGTTGTCCATGACCCAGGAAGGGGCTAAGCGCTGCAGCAAAAAATGATACATTCTCTCACCATCTCTCACTTGGCCCCCCCTTGTCTCTCTGCTTACTTTCCTCAAGATTGGCTTCAGGAATTCAGATTGAATTCAGTCTCTGACTGGTTCTCCCCAGTTGATGGCACAGATGTCCACGCTGAGTGGAATCAAGTTCTCTAACCCAGGGGAAAAACATGCTCTTCAAAAAATAAAACAACAACCAAAAAAAGCTGAGATATTTCTATAATAATGTCCTCTATCCAAACAGCTGAATCTGCATTCAGACCCAGGATAGGGATGTTCTCAGAACCTCTGTTGTGAACCACCTGTTAGCACGTGTTGAGGAAAAGCCTATTGAAACGGCTACAAAACACTGCATTCAGCCAAACCAGCTGAGCCGGGCCCTGTAGCAGATGCTTTCATCTTTACTCAGAAGAACCTGGAAAGAACGTATTGTTTTAACTGTTTAGTGGATGCAGACGTGAAAGGCCCAAGCCTGAGGACTTCGTCACTCTGAATGATGACAACCCACACAGGAGATGAGAGCCCCAGTTACTCACCGGCAGTTTCCCCACCTCAGACATCAACTTCCTGGAGCTCAGACTGCACCACCCCACATGTCACTTCTGTCCTTGCTTTGTGCAATTCAAGGAATGTCAGCTTTCACATCCTACTGCCTTTAGCTGATCACCCAACGTGTGAAAGCAAACACATTAGAATAGGTGACCCCCGTGGGTGAACATGAAGTCCTGTCTCCCCCAAGTTTCAGAAATTCTTTATGGATAAGAGAGATGGACTCCATACTTAATAAAAGTAGAAATCAGGCTAATGCATTTGTGTATGCTTATGTATTATGTAGTCTTTAAAGAGCTAATATATGTACACAGAAATGATTTTTTAAAAAATACTGGAAAAAAGCACATAAAGGAAAATAGCCCCCACGTAGCCCCCGATGTTCTCTCTAAAGAGATGCACCCAGATCTTGGGTGTCCTTTTAAGATAGCCCATGCACAGCTAAGCCTTTATGGGGGGGGGTGTATTTGTGCATATGCATTTATGTACTTTCTTCTTTGTATAGAAATGAGAATGCACTATACATATCACTCAAGTCCTTTTTTAGATCATTTAACAATAGGTCTTGGAGAACCTTCCATGCTAGGACCTGTAGTTCTATCTTATTCTTTTAGAGCTGCCTAGTATTCCATTGTATGGCTATTTAGCCAGTCTCTAAGTGATTGGAACTTACGTTGTTGCCATCTTTTGCCTCTGTGTGTGCACTTCAGACGTATTTTACAATAAAGACGGAAACAAAGGGAAGAAGAGTTTTCTGCTTAACTCCCCTTTATCCAGAAAGGCCCTACTCTATTCTGAGGGTTTCTGGTGGTTTGAATGAACATAATTCAAATTCTGAGCTCTCAAGCAAAACTTTTCAGAATTCCTCTACCCTGTATCCAATGCAAACTAAACAAAGCATAAGATAGAACCTAAGGGAGGGTGGGCAAAAGTTGGAAGCGGGAAGCAGAAAGCTTCCCTCTCTGCACATCTCACCTCTGCATTCCCTGTGTCACCTTTCTTTGGTTCTGTCTGTGCTAATCAGCCCGCTCTGCCTCTCCCCACATGTGGGTGGAAGACTCTGCCCCCCCTCCCCCCGCAGGCCCTCCCAGGCAAAGAAATCTGCTCCCCTCCCTCCCTCTGGTTCCCGCTGTGTCAGGAGTTTTATCCTTCTGTTCTGATGAGCTCTGGTTAAAGGGACAGAGCCTTATGGTTCAAGACGGCTGCAGAGAGCAGACCCTGAGGGCAAACGCCCCAACAGAGAAGCCCAAGCTGGCTGGAGAGGCTCTCAGGTGCCACCATGTGGTCCACAGGGACAGGAGCTTTTCATCAGTAATGCCGCATCCGAGACCTGAAGGTCTGCTGTGATGGCTTCAGCCTGGCTGGCCAGCTTTCTAACCCAGAGTCCCCCATTATGGATGTGCTTGGACAGGTAACCAAAACGACTTCCTGACTTAGAGGCGGGCCACGGCCTTGTCCAACAACAGCATTTCACACTCATTTGGGAGAGAGATGTGGCGTGATGATATGAGCTATGTTCAGCCCCTGCCACCACATACACACACTTGTTTTGACAGAGTGTTTTCACCACACCTTGCAGATTGGAAATGCTCTATTCTTAAGAAATTTCATAGACGTGACACGTGTTTTTGAATGTGCTCTTTTTAAGAAATTTTTAAAACGTGAGTAATGTAAACAAGCCATCTGTGCTTGAGAGAAAGCCCATGGAATCCAGAGTAAGGATCTGTGCCTAGACTGCAGACTGCTGGAATCCCCAGCTCCCTAGCAAAAGTTTAAGAATGAAACAGCATCTATCTTGGGGCATCTCTCCAAAGACTGAACCACACAGACGTTGTGCAGATCAGGGAGGAAAGTCCCGCCAGCAGAGGGCACTACCGCACCAGCTGGGCGTTCGCAGCCGCCAAGCCAGGACAGCCCCGTCCCTTTTACGCTGTGCCTGCTTCCCTCCCTGACTTCTCCATTCACCTGCTCCCTGTTTAACTTATCGAAGGAAATAACCAAGTGTGTGCATGCGGTCAGCAATATTTCTCAGCGGTACCTTTCAATATCCCAGTGTTTAGATTAACTTGGAGTTAATTCTCAGAATTAGACAAGCAATAACTTGAGGCACAGAACGCTGGATTCTGCTTCATCCTTGGATGGCACTTTACCAAGTTTAACCCATTCCATAAACTAGTTTTACCTGAATTTTGCCTGAATTACGGGGAGGAGACACCTAGCACACACTTGCACACTCACACACACACACACACACACACACTAGCCTGAGGTAAGATGTAAAGACCTCTACAGAGTAGGGGTGGGTGCTATGGTACAGAGTGTATAGCCCTGTGGGAAGGCTGAAAAGGGAAGTTTCCTGTGGACAGCTGCATACAATAAGTAGCGTTCATGAGCCACCTGTGAGTCAAAGGTTAGCCATGAACAGTATCTGAGCATAATGGACTTGCCAGTCCTCTTAACTGGCCACTATCAGAGCAAAAAGATGCCACCAGGGATCATCCATCCATTAAAGGTGTAGGCAAGAAACCATATTTATAGGACGGGGCAGAAAGTAGTTAGATACCTACAGACCACTGAATTACCACATGGCAGCAATTCAATGTGCTGGCCTCATGTACTGGCCAGGGCTAAGACGCTGCTAGCCTCAGAGGCCAAGTGACAATACCAGCTGCAGGAGCCATCAGGATATATGACCTGTTCCCCACATGGGCAGCCAGGTATTATAATTGCACCTCACAGCCACTGGGGAATGGATGTGCGTCCACCATGCTACTTCCGTTGCAAACTTCAAGGCCATTCTGAATCTTTGTGCCATTCCTGACCGAGAGTGGGAGCCAACAGCTTCAAGGCATGAGTCTGAACTCTCAGATTAACACAGAGATAGTAACACTCCTATCACATATCATTTGCAGAAAACAACACATACTTTGAAGCATCTTGAAACTGAAGTTGAACTTACGATTTAGAAGAGTTTCTAGCCGGAAAGTGGTAATAAATACAAGTTCAGGGGACCATTCCCATTATTACTAATTTAAAATGTATGAAGTCTCATTAATACTCCTTTTATTCAAAGTTCTTTTATTCCTTTCTTTCAGTGATAGTAAAAAAATCTTCAGGGTCATTCTCCTTTTTTTCCCTTTTGCATTTTTACTGAAGTAAAACATACCTGCAGTAAAATATGTAAGTATGGCTTCCAGCTTGATGCACTTTGACATATGGAAAACAAGTGACTTAACCGCTCTGGGTCTAGGTCCTCATTTGTCAGGTGAAGGTTAGCAAGCCAGCATTTCTCAAGTCTCCTCTCACAAGTGACACCCATTCTGCATGTTTTGTTGCAATAGCTCCTCCATCATCATTGCTGGATGTCTTTTATATCACACCTAACATGGTGGCCCTGGCATAGTGGGCACTGGATAACTCTTTGGGAGGCTAAGCCCTGGCTGCCTCCAGAGGAAGCCAGCTTCAGGAGGTGGTGGCTGTGAACCAAGGAGTTTGGTGCCCGTGGGCCACAGCATTGCCACAATGCACACAACACCACGCTGGTAAGTGTTCACATGGAGGGGATTTAATAGATACGTACTCAGTTCCAAATCCTTCATGGAGACAAAGAAGTAAACCAAAAGGAAGCTGGTTTTGATGTGAGCAGGCTGTTGTCTTGGCAGAAAAGGGAACTCCCGGGCTATCTAGCCCGATGCTAATTGTTCACATCAATTTCTAGTTCCTCTGCAGTGTAATGACACATGCAAAGGAC
Source organism: Arctocebus calabarensis (assembly GCA_963573935.1). NCBI lineage: Eukaryota > Metazoa > Chordata > Mammalia > Primates > Lorisidae > Arctocebus > Arctocebus calabarensis. The sequence continues at coordinate 1,858 of CAUYON010024163.1, read as the reverse complement.
TCCTTGGAAATCCTCTGGAGTTTAGCATCTTGCTTCAAGCCATAACAAAACTAGAGTGTTTATAAATTGTGTACAGAGAATTTGTTTTATGCCTGATAATGTTAGATCAACAGAAAAAAGAATATCTGCACCAGTGAGGATATTTTTTAGTCTGAAGTTCACAGAAAAATCCAACTTAACAAGGTATCCCAAAGTAGGTAATTTTGAAACTCAGTTATGTCAACAAAATCTCAAACCTTTACTCCTACCTCTTGGTTCTGTCGGAATATCTACTTCATGTTCCGAAGATGGGCAGAGCCAGTCCAGGCCCTCACACAAATCCAACAGCAAGAAGAAAGGGCAGCATGGCAGGGTTTTCTCTCTCAAAGGCCCTCAGCATTGCACAATAGACCAATCCCTGGCATAGAGTATTGCCTCCTGGGATTGGTCTCATGGTTACCAAATAACTATACCAAATGGGGGCTCTGTGAGCATGGGCAGGGAAGACATGAATCATGGGTAAGCAACCAACATGTTCACTACAGCACGGCCGCAATGAAGAAATTAGTTTTTAGGGTGGTGCCTGTGGCTCAGTGAGTAGGTGCTGGCCCCATATATCGAGGGTGGCAGGATCAAACCCGGCCCCGGCCAAATTGCAACAAAAAGTAGCTGAGTGCTGTGGCGGGTTCCTGTTGTCCCAGCTACTCAGGAGGCTAAGGCAAGAGAATCGCCTAAACCTAAGAGCTGGAGGTTATTGTGAGCTATGACGCCACAGCACTCTACCAAGGGCAACAAAATAAAAAAAAAAAGAAAAAAGAAAAGAAATTACTTTTTAACTTTCAATAATCCATTTCCACAGTAAAATTGGATTATAGTCATTAGCCAGAAAACCAATAGCTCTGTGACTTCTGGAGGCCCTTGGTGACAATAGGGCCTTCTTGCTCCGTTTACCACGGATTCTCTCCAGTCAAGGCAGAGGCTTGGTGAGTGTGCTTGGCCTCTTCCTGGATAAAGGTCAAGGCTCTAAGAGAAAGCAGCTCATTGTGTGGCCTTGCAGAACAGTCATCATTTGTTTCTTTCCAATGAAACTCAGCAGTCTGGGAACGGAATTGAGTACCCTTCAACTTCTCTTGCTAGCTCCACCTCGAAAGCACACCCACGTGAGCCTGGATAAATTGCACTGTGAGGAGGACTGTGGGGGTGGGCAATGACCCTGGAGGGGCAGAGGGGAGAGCAAAGGGTGATTTCCCAGGAAGTACCAAAAATGTCACCTAAGAGGCTCATATACTAACAATCAGCCTTTTATATCCCCCCTTCCTCTGTAGTTACAGAGGCAGGACTAAGGCTACCCTGGATGTAGGGAGGGAAGAGAGAGAAAGATCAGGCTCTGTGTATGTATATGGAGGAGGGAGAGAAGGGCCAGAGAATGAGCAGCACCTATTGTAATTAACCCGCCCCAGGGTTTACCCTGGGCACACAGGGTGCTACTCTTTCCCTCCCTCCAGTGGTTGGGAGGAGCCCCTGGGACCAACTAGGTAAAATAACAGGTGTATACTGGGGCATTGTCATTGTCAAGTGCTCTCTTGACCTCTTTTCTATCTTCTCTCTTGCTCTGTTTCTACTCCCATCCGCTCTCCTTGTCTCTGCATTTGGCTGCAGCAATGAGGAGCCATTTCCCATGTGACCAGGCATGTACACCCCTAGAGGCACTCAGAGAATTTCAGGGGCATGCAGACACTTTGTAGTTCAATACACATGCATGTATTTTGCTTTTCATTTTTAAAAAAACGTTGCAAGTTGTATGGCTGCCAAGAGAATTCCACTGGTTCTCGAGCTTTTCCCCCAGGAGAAGAACGTTGAACTCCCCCAAGAGGCAGAA
>CAUYON010024151.1:0-42962 GCA_963573935.1 Arctocebus calabarensis | reverse complement strand
CACCAGCAATGTAGAAGTGTTACCTTTTCTCCACATCCACGCCAGCATCTCTGGTTTTGGGATTTTGTTATGTGGGCTAATCTTACTGGAGTTAGATGATATCTCAAGGTAGTTTTGATTTGCATTTCTCTGATGATTAAGGATAATGAGCATTTTTTCATGTGTCTGTAGGCCGTGTGCCTGTCTTCTTTAGAGAAGTTTCTCTTCAAGTCCTTTTCCCACCCTGAGATGGGATCACTTATTCTTTTGTTGCTAATATGTTTGAGTTCTCTGTGGATTCTGGTTATTAAACCTTTGTCAGAGGCATTACCTGCAAATATTTTCTCCCAATCTGAGGGCTGTCTGCCTGCTACACTTACCGTGTTCTTAGCAGTGCAGAAGCTTTTTAGTTTGATCAGGTCCCAGTAGTGTATTTTTGGTACTGCTTCAATTGCCTGGGGAGACCTCCTCATAAATATTTCACCCAGGCCAAGTTCTTCGAGAGTTTTCCCTGCACTTTCTTCTAGGGTTTTTATAGTTTCATGTCTTAAGTTTAAATCTTTGATCCAGCGAGAGTCTATCTTAGTTAATGGTAAAAGGTGTGGTTCAAGTTTCAGTCTTCTACAAGTCACAAGCCAGTTCACCCAGCACCATTTGTTAAATAGGGAATCTTTTCCCCACTGAATGTTTTTAATTGGTTTGTCATAGATCAAATAGTGGTAAGTAGCTGGATTCATCTCTTGGTTCTCTATTCTGTTCCATACATCTCTCTCTCTCTGTTTTTGTGCCAGTACCCTGCTGTTTTGATCACTATCAATTTATAGTACAATCTCAGGTCTGGTAGCATGATTCCTCCTGCTCTTTTTTTATTTCTGAGTAATGTCTTGGCTATTTGAGGGTTTTTTTCTGATTCCATATAAAACGAAGTATTATTTTTTTGAGGTCTTTAAAATATGTCAATGGAGCTTTAATAGGAATTGCATTAAAATTGTATATAGCTTTGGGTAGTATGGACATTTTAACGATGTTGATTCTTCCCAGCCATAAGCATGGTATGTTTTTCTGTTTGTTGACATGTTCAGCTATTTCTTTGTTTTTGTTTTTTGAGACAGAGTCTCACTTTGTCACCCTTGGTAGAGTGCCATGGCATCATAGCTCACAACAACCTCAAACTCTTGGGCTCAAGCAATCTTCTTGTCTCAATTTCCCAAGTAGCTGGGACTGCAGGCACATACCACAATGTGCAGCTATTTTTCAGAGGTGGGATATCGCTCTGGCTCAGGCTGGTGTCAAACTCCTGAACTTAGGCAATCCACCCACTTTAGCCTCCCAGAGTGCTAGGTTGCAGGCATGGGCTACCGTGCCTCACTAATTGTGTTCTTAGATCTGAAGTAAATCTCTTGTAGACAGGATATAGTTGAACCATGTTTTTATTCCATTCTGCCAGTATGTGCCTTTTGATATAGATCAAATGTAGATGTATTTACATTTAAAGGAATTGCTAATACTAAAAAACTTACTTTTGACACCTTTCTATTTGTTTTTTGCTTGTCTTGAAGCTTTTTTTTTTTTTATTGCTTGTTTCCTCTAATACTGCCTGCTTTGGGGTTTAATTGATATATATATATATATATTTTTTTTTTTTGTAGCGACCTCTTAATTCCCTTCCCATTTCCTTTTGTGTATATGTCCTATAGATTTTTTTTGGAAAATATAATTAATGTGATGATTACATATAACACTCTAAAGTTATAACAATTTATTTTGAATTGATAACAGCTTCAATTGTGTATACAACTACTTCTTTACAATTCTATACATCCTACTTTATGTATTGATGAAACAAACTACATCTTCATATATTATATACACACTGACATAGATTTATAATTCTATGTGTTATCTTTTAAATCACATAGAAGTTAAAGAGCTATGAACAAAATTACTGCAATATTGGTTTTTATATTTGAACATGTATTTACTCTTATCAGAACTTATATTTCCTCCCTCATTTTTGAAGGACATTTTGTACTGGTATAGAATTCTTGGTCAACAGATGGGTGTTGTTTCCAGAACTTTAAATATCAGTCCACTGCCTTCTGATGTGACACCAGTTTATAATTTTATTGAGGCTTCCTTGTATGTGAAAAGTCACTTGTCTCTTGCTTCCTTTAAGATTCTCCCTTTGGCTTTGACTTCCAATAGTTTGATTATAATGTATTTTGATGTGGGTCTCTTTAGGTTTATCTTAATCAGAGTTAAGCTCTTGTATTTATAGATTCATGTTTTACTTCAAACTTGAAGCATCTTTAGTTTTGTTTTGTTTTCCTCCAAAAATAATGTCTCCCTTTCTCTGTTCTTCTTCTGGGATTTTCATAATATGTGTATTGGTTCTTTTCATGTTGTCCCACGGGCCCCTTAAATTCTGTTCATTTTCTTTATTCATTCTTATTCTGCTCCCTACACTTAATAATTTCCAAAGTTCCATCTTCAGGTTTATTGATTCTTTTGTCTGCTTGCTTAAATCTGCTCTTAAACTTCTAGTGAATTTTTCAATTATATTATATTTTTCATTTCCGGAATTTTTGTTTGCTTCCTCCTTATAATTTCCATCTCTTCATATGCTCTTTTTGTGCATGTATTACTTTAGTGGTTTTTTTCTTTGGGTTTTCATCCATGTTTTCCATTAGCTATTTGAGCACATTTATTACATTTCTTTTAAAGTCTAGTAAGTGCAGGGTCTGTTTCTTCAGGAAAAGTTTTTGCCACTGTTTTCTTCCTTTGAAAGGGCCAAATTCTCCTGTTGTTTTGTATATCTTGTGGCTTTTTGTTGTTACAACAAACTAGATATTTGAAAAACAGTCACCACCCTCAGTCTTTACAGACTATCTCTGTATTAGGGAAGTCCTTCACTTATAAACTGGGCCTGAGTCTTACGATCAGCCCAAGGTAAAAGCTTAGCATCTTCTCATGCATCTTGCCTGAGTATACATCTTGCTTTAGGCCTGGGTGTCTGGCATTTTGATTCTTCAATTTTCATGGCTGATTTTGAATGTCTTAATTTCCTAAAGAGTCTTAATCCAGCTTCTTTTTAGAGATTTAGAAAGTCTTATTATATACCTCTGCCTGTAACTTCTTGCCCCAGGCCTCTGTAGGCCTATAAGTTGCCCTGCAGCTTTCATGAGCAGTGCCTTTCTACATGAGGTTCAAGTTTGGTAAAACATGCCATTCAGGAAGCTTCCAGACAGGTTAGGACATTGCCAATTAGTTCTGCTGTGTTCCTTCTGGTTTGGGGTGGGGGGGTGAGGGAATTGGTAACTGAGATGCTACCTCCTCCAGATTAAGACCATGCTGTAAGGAGAGGTCAAGAACAAATTAAAACACTAAAACACTCTACCATTTTAAGTGACTATTTCTCGATCAAGTGTTAACTTGTTGCTGTAAGTAGACCTTCACCTATAATATTTTACAGCACTGAAGTCATTTTAGGCAAGTTTAGTTGTGTAGGCTATGTGTGTGTGTGTGGGGAAATGAGGGCTGGAAACTTCCTGGTCTATTACTTTACATCATCTCTTACTTTTGAATAGCTTGTATTTGATGAGATAATTGCACAAAGGACACGACCAACTGCTATGTCAGAGATACAAGGTGCACTACAAAAAGAGAAAGAATCCCTCATTTTCTTGGGAGCAATCTATTGATAGAAGGCTTCCTAGAGGAGGAATAGTTGAACAGAGCTTCTGGGGCATCCCAGGTAAAGGAAATATCAAAAACAGGCAGGCAAAGGGCTGAGAAGGGTAAAAGTACTAGGAAAAAATAGAATTTGAATGATGAGGAGTGTAAAAGGACAAAGAGGCGCAAAGAAGGCTTTTTGCCAAGTCAAGTTGATCAGATTTGGTTTTGAAAGAGATGGGAAATGTTGAAATTAGGTAGGGAAGTGACACAGTGAGACTTGCCTTTAAGAATAAATGACTCAGCAGTGACTTGTAGGATGGATTAGAATAGGCCAAAAGTGGAGTAGGGTCAGTAGTGAAAAAAACTCCTAAAATAGGTGAGAGAAATTATGGTGGTCAGAACCATAGCAGTGGAGATGGGATAGAAAGGAAGAGATATCCAGAAAACTTGACAGAATTCAGTGGGGCAGAAGAAAATGGCATAAATGATGGTAGCATTTCCAAATTGTAGAGTTGTCAAAGGAACCTTTCTGAAGACATAGGAGATAGGTTATTTTTAAATGATTAATTTTTAGATCACATAAGACATTATGGTATGTTTATGATTTAAAACAAAGTGGAACTTAGGGGATAAGGCTCATGCCTTCATTGGCCACCTGCCCAATTGCAGCTCTTCTTTAGAGACCACTTCTGTAAGCTTGGTGTGTATCTTTTCAGTCCTTGTTCTGTGCATTTTGACACCCTGAGAAAATGGAGAGTATTGCTTTTTAGATGTCTGACTTACATATTTCATACTTCATGTATCACTTTATATTTTCCCCATATAACCAAAAACAGTATTTTAGAAGTAGTTCTAAAGCTGTGCACATAAGTTTACTTCATTCTTTTTGACTGTTGTATAGTATTCTATAGACTCATCTAATGTCCCCACTGATAAGTACCTAGTTTTCCCCCAAATCTCCTGTTTTAACAAATGATGCTAACAATGGATATACCTTTATATCTCCAGAAGCAGTCAATGCGAAATGGAATTACTGGATCCTAGGATGGACACTCTTGTCAAACTGCCTCCTAAATGACTGTTTTGATTATACAGTATTCTCAAGTACTCCTTACTCCACACTCTTAATACCTGAGGTGATCAAAACTTTTTTCTCTGAGTGATAACCAATATATCATTGCTTTAACTTGCATTTCTCTGCTCACAGATGAGATTGGATATAGCTTTGTTGTCATTTATGTGTCTTCTATGAATTGCTTGTTTTTACCTTTTGCCCCTTACTCTACTGGTCTGTATTTTTCTGATGGAGTTGTAAAACCAAATACTTTATGCCCTAATCTGTCAGTTGTTTTATGTCAACAATATCTTCTTTAGTCTCATGTTCATATTTTGTTTATGATGTCTTATTAATTTTGATGGAGGCAAATGTATCAGTCTTTTCCACTTCGGCTCATGTGAGCTCAGACTTATAAAAAGCCTGCTGATGCTTATTGTCATAGGTATACTCACTGCATATTTCTATTATTTTGATTTTTTTTAAGGTTTGAAATTGAGGTGTCAGTGTGAATTAAAGTAGAATTATCTAAATGTCAGATGATTGTTTCAAAATGAAACAGAAATAAAAATCTACACTTAAGATACAGGTTGTGGACTTAGTGTGAAGGAGATATTTGAAACCATAGGCCTAGGGAAAAAAAAAAACTGCCCAGAGAAAGCATGCAAAGCAAAAAAGAAATGGCCTGGATGCTGATCTGAAGTATACCAATTAACAAAACTGTTTGAACAAAAGGATATATAGGAAACTGAAAGGGAACAAAGCCAGGAAATGGATAAAACGAACCAACAGAGGCAAGCTTTAACAAGGTTTGAGTAGCCATTGCCATCGTTATGACATCCATCCACCTACATCATAACAATTATTTATGTGTTTAATTTCTTAAGGGAAGTGGTAACCAGGTACCAGGTCTCACTTTTACATTCCTGGAATGGCATGCATTTCATGCCCATAGTGGCATTCATCCACCTGACATGGTGTAATTAATCTACCAATTAATCTGCAAAGGCTTATTTAATGAATACATTTTGATATCATCCTCTTCGCCTAAACCAACATATCAAAGCAAATCTTACAACCAAGCATTTTAAGAAAGTACTGTGACCTTTTTACTCAGCTGTATAATCGAGCTGGAGAACTGCCTTCCCGTTCTCCTTCATTTGGTCCTGGCCTTTAAAGGGGCCAAAGTGGCATCCGTGAAGGTGCAACTTTAGGAGAAATGTGAGGCTTTAGCCATGAACCTGTGCTGATTTGAGAGGAATTTGGAGTGTGCTCAGAAATACCAACAACTCTTAAATGTACTCCTTAACTACCTTGGAGACAGCATATTGGCTATTGTTCTCCTGACATTAGTTATCTTGTGAATTTATGAAGCAACTTTTCTTGAACCGTCAATCTGAAATTGTCTGTAAAATCTGGTCCACAGGGTGAAGGGATGGAATTATTCATAAGATAGTCTCTACTACAGCTCATGGTAAAATTACTCACTCAGGGTGCAATTAAGTCATAGACACATTGGTCCAAATGTGGACAGAGGTGGAGAAGAAATCATTCCTTTTCAAATTTGGGTGCTTTCTGATGTTTGACAAGCATCTGGTGTGTTAATTCATGAATACAGGGGAACTCAGGGACCCTGTAAAGGAAAGAGAGGTGTTTTTTTTCCCCCAGGAGAACTAGAGAATAGCTGGCTGGGGGGGGAAAGGGATAAGCATAGTTTTAAAAGTTTAAGGTTGTAAACAAGATGGACAAGAGCGAAATCTGCTGGGGAAGGAATAAAGTTGGAGCCTGAGAAAGGCACAAACACAGCCAAGGGGGAGGGGGGTCAGCTGGGATGTTTCTAGACTGCATGTGCTGGGTGGGGCCAGGCTGACCACTAGCAGACTGAACCCCACCACGATCAGAAGCTCTGCCGATGGCTTCCTTGGCAATCTCTGTGTCAGCTCATACTGTTCTCAAGTGACTGTGTGTGATGTGGCCTGGTAAGGGCACACCCAACCCAATGAAATACACACACTCACATGTTGCAGACAAAGGAAAATTTATTGAGACAGACAGAAATGCACCTACTCGGGACTACAGTTAAGTATTTACTATTAACCCAAGAGTCGTGTTCACATTCCAGATAAGTCTATGTGGAATAGCATTCAGAATTTACTAGGATTTGCTACATCACTATTTCATCTACAATAGGGACAACAAACTGACGCTCAGGATTTGATGGGCTCTTCTTACACATTTAACAGGGACAGACAGCAGTGACTTTGAGAAAAAGGTATATAAAAAGACTAAAACCACCCACTGTAGAATGGCCTCTGGGATGTTACTGTACAGTGTTGTAGAGGTTACAAACAATGTGAATGGCATCCTGGGAAGGGCAGGGGCGGACCTGGACAGGCATGTTGTCACTTACTGCTATGGATAGAGAAATGGGCATAAAGAAGAGGAAACTGACACAAAATTTTAAATTCAGTGTAAAGTATTTCCATGTCTAAAATATCTGTAGAAACAAAAGACATTAGTATGCAAGATAGCCAACCATGGTGGAAGAAAATTCTGGGACTTAAGTTAGATGGCAAGGAAATGGTAAAAGAACTGTTTGTGGAATAAAACTATTCACTAAAGATTTTCCAAAAGTGAGTTAATGAGGATTCAACTAAATACTTACCTCAAGGGGCTGGAATATCACAATACTATTCTATAAAACAAATCAATATTTTATGTATATGTGGCCACTGTAACTAAAGGGCTCCTTCCAAAAAGAACAAACTTCTACTTCCGAAGATAACTCAACCTAATCTTTAGTACTTGTGCAAAGTACTAAATACCTTTTAAAAACCCAATGCCATCATGCCAAAGTGAGGCATAGAAGATAGTGTTAACGTTGCTGCATTGATTTTGGGTTCTAGTCTTAGGAGAGCTTTTTATGTAATATTTTAATGAATCAAAACATCTTCTTGGAATGTTTCTGAAAATGGCATCCTGTTACCTTACTGGGAATTGTCTCCTGAGCATTCTTCTCTGTCATTAAGTTAATGCTAAGGATCTTTAAGTGTCATCTTAATTTGACACTTGTCATAAGATAATTAGGCAAATTAAAATCAGTAGTTCACCCTGTGCCTAGAAGTTTTTCTAAGTGAAATCAATTTGTCGATTTTAATTTGTTCTCTTGTGCATTTTTCCAAGCTCAGAGAAGATAGTAATAGAGGTTTTCTTTGATGATCTAAACTGAGATTTTTTTAACATCTTGATCTTTTTGTATACTTTATTGTAATTTAGCTACAATTAAGCACCTGTTTTCTCAATTATGATATCAAAGTTTTGTTCACATGAAAACAAATATAGAAACAGAGGTGCTGGAGTTGAGATCCCAATATGCTTGCCTAAGGCCTGTTTCTAGGGAAAGTAAGTACAAAACCTCAGGGTTGTGGCTGCAATTATCTTGCCAGGCCAAAGGATGTAGCTATGTCAAGTATGTGCATTCCCTATCTGAAACCAACTCTTGTCCAGCCGAGTGCGAGGACTAGAAAAATGCTAATTTAAAGTGGCTTGGTATATTCAAATAACCATTTGGGGTGGGAGATTGGTCAACTTTCAGTAATCATGGTTTGGCTGAACATAGTTCTTGCCTGAGTTTATTTTATATGTTTGTCTTGTAGACAGGCTGATGCTCATGGGAAAGGCAAGAGGCAGAAATGTGGACCAGACAGCCTTTTTGGGTGGCTGGTTAGGGCATCCAGGTATAGCAACCACATGGAGCAGGGGCTGAAGGAATGGTACTGAGCTGAATAGGGCCACTTTGAAGATGACTCTTTGGTACTTGTATCAGGGAGAGCTTGATTGACAGGAAGAGAAATCCTAAAACATGTAGAAATGGTAAATTTACTGACTTTGAACTAGACTCCAAGGAGTTTAGGGAAAAGAAAAACAATGGTGAAAGGCTTTCTTTGTTAGTATCCTCACACTTGGGGGGTACAGAATCAGCTCTTAAGAACCCAGTGCTAGATTCAATGTGCTCCTGCGAAGTTTACTGTTAAGCCTCCATTTGAGATCGTTTGCCTACGATGGTTGGTTTAGAAACAAAATCCGTAAAACTTTACAACTTTTATGCCCTCATCATGAATTGTGGACAGAAAGGGGGCAAAAGCAAAACATTGAGTTCAGACTTTTCAATTTTCTTCTCTTAAGGAAAACCTTGGTACTATCTTCTTAGAGAAAAAGATATGTGGGTGTGCTTTAGAAAAAGCCCTTGAGTAGGTGGGGAAGGAAGGAGCCTGATGCAGACGGACCGTGCTGCCCCAGGGGGCTTTGAGCGTAAGTAAGAGAGATGGCTTGTGAAGCTGCCCATGTGGGAGTCTCATGGCTTCTGCGAGGAAAGCGATTTAGGCAGACAGAGGCCTCCAGCAACCCTGCTGATGACAGAGAAGAAACCTCAGCCTCAGGCTAGACGTGCCAACTGGTAGTGCAAAAAAAGGACTTCTGATTCCCGAAATTTTATTCCAGGTCTGGACAAGCTGACAAATTTATAATTGTGTCAAATGAGTTTTTAATTTTTCTTAGAGATATGTGTGCAGGGCATATACACACAAGTTCTCTTCTCTACCTACATTTTAATGTGTGTACAGAGAGAAGCATCCAGATGCCAATTTTCAATAAAGCAAATGAATTCCCCAAAGGGACTCTGGACTGAATTAAGGCTATTGTTTGTAGGAAGCCAGATATAGTGATGTGAAAAACGTATTTTTAATAAACACCAAGAATGGTGGGTTCAGGGAGGAAAAGGTACAGTGCGGTGTTTCTTTTCACGACATCTACAGGACACAAGAAAAGCACTTAGACACTGTAAGGCTGGGAACCATGCTGTAATAACCACCAGTGTGGGTGATCAAAAAGGGTCTTTGACATTTGAGAGGGTGGGGGCTCCCTGCACTGTCAGAATTCCACATAAATCACATGCGTGTTGCAAAAATCTCATGGGAGGGAAAAGGAGGCTCTAATTAAGCCAGTTATGTCCCTGTCCCCCTCAAACCCAAAACAAAACACCCTTTCTCCCACACAAACCTATGCAAAATCAGAATGTTCTGGGAACAAGCAGTTGTCTTCCAAACCTCAGGTTGGGTATAGAGAGCAACAGAGAAGAGACCTTGGTGCTTTGGAGTCTTAGATACAAATGCAGGATAGGAAGTGACTTGCAATTTTTGTGCAAAACTCATGTCCCCTTTCTTGCGGGCACTACCATATGTACCCAACCTCATCCTCTTTGTCGTCATCCTCATCCTCGTCATCCTCTGTCACGGCCCGGGTGTGCACCCGCAGCTTCCCCTCTCTGTCCTTTGGTCCCAGCTCCCGTTCATCCTCTAGGTCATCGAGCAGGACCACTGAGCCGCCACTGCCAAAATCCCCTGAGGTTTCCTGCTCCTCCTCTGAAACACAAAAAGGCTTAGGGTTTGTTTCTGCTTATACTTCATGACCCATGTCAGGGGCTCCCTTGGCATGTGACTTAACTGTGAGGCAAAAACCATGCACTTTACCTTCTAAATGTTAAAATAGCATCCTGCCCCCCTGGAGTCAGTGTCTGGAGCAGGGACTACAACGGTTGGTTCTGGTATGAGCCCTAGAATTCTCAAGATGCTTCTACCTTCTCAGGAGGTTTATAGTTCTAAGTGAAATTGACACAGTCTAAGTTGCCATTTGCCTGTAAGAGTTCTCTGACTCTCAAAACTGTCCATCCCTCTGGTCATGGCCAGTTCCTGCTACTTTCAAAGCTAGCTAGGCATGAGCTTGTATAACTTCAAAGTTACTATGTCTTCACTGTAAACTCACACCAGGCCAGAGCTACTTCTTGCAATTATTCTGCTGAGATCCTTACACAGGAAGAACCACAGGTCACCGTGGGGCTGATGCGGAAGGCCTTACTCACCACAGCTCACAGCGCCCTGTTTCCTGGTGCCAGCCAGCTCATTCCCATATTTATCCACACACCAGCACTGCCCCGTGCTGCCGTGGCACTGTGTGGCTTTGTAATAGCCTTCCTCATTACACCGGGGTATGAATGCCCCTAGGGGAACAAAAAGTCCAATTTTAATCAGAGATTCTCGCATTAGTGCCCTCCAACATGGGGGAAAGGGCTCACACATCAGTCAGATCTGCTGCAGGGCCAGCAGCAGAGAAAGGGGCTGGGTAGTTAATGTTAATACTTAGTCAGGATTCCAGGGCCCTTGGGCTGGAGCGGTCCAAATGCATTGAACTCTAAGGAAGACAGTTTTTAAGCAGGCATGATGATTGCTCATCTGTTCTGGATTCTGGGCACCGATCTAAACCAGGCATATGTGTATATGTATGTGTATACACACAAATAATCACACACTTTCTAATCCCCACAAGCCTAAGAGGCATGTAACATTATTGCCTTTTAATGAATAGAAAATTGAAGTCCAGGATTCAGATTCTTTAATGTGACTGCAAAGTAGTGCTTTTCACATTCCTTTGATGAAGAACCTGTTTTTGTTTCTAGTTTCCATTATTTCATGGACTAATACTTTCCATAAAGTGATTCTGTAAGATTACTACGAAACTTTGTAAATGCGCCCATCTCTGTACTTAATACTGACTTGTAGCAAACTATATGCAGTCCATGGACCACACAGTTCCCAGCCATTTCTTCCCACTGCCATCTTGCTTTTAATAAAGAGGTGATAACAGCTAAGTGCTTACTTGCTTTACTCATGGGGCCATCTCAATGTCACCATAAGGTGTTGGTGCTATTACCACCTCCCTACTTACAGACAAAAACAGTGATAAATTAGAGTTGTCCAAGATTAAGCAGGATTCCTTCTGTCTCTTTGATGAGTTCTTATCTTTCCCTTTAAATCTTGAATGAGTTCTGTTATTAATTACATTTTTTAACACTTCAGAAAATCATACAGATTTTCTGCCTCACACACTTTCGGTGAAGTGAATTACTGCTGGTACAATCCTACAAAACTCTACCTCTGCTTTCCTGAAACAAAGGGGTCCTTCCGCAAACATATAACTAGGTAGTAAAGGCATAGAAGTTTTTGTATTTTGTTTAGTTTTTCTGTTGACAGTTCATAATTCATAAAATTATTTAAGTATTTTTCTAAACTTTAGACATTTTATATAATATGACTCTTCCCTGAAGTATTTTCCCATTAAAATATTTTGGGTCTGGTACATAGCTGGGGGCAAAAGTAGCATTTTGTGTATGAATTTGGTAACTGATTTCATCTAGGTTTTTGTAACTATTAGAAATTGGTTTATAGCAGTAGTTCTCAAAGTGGGGTCCCAGGCCCACCACCTGGAAACCCCTTAGAAATGCAAATTCCTAGACCCTCCTCAGACATATTAAACTAAAACCTTAGAGAACAGAACCCAGAAATCTATTTCTTGATAAATCCTCCAACTGATTCTGGTGTACACTAAAGTTTGAGAACCACGAGTTTGTGGTATTGCTGTACATACGAGTTTATATCTCAATATTACCTCTCAGTATTTGAGGCTTTCATATTGTCAAGTTTGTGTATTTTACTTTTTTATTGCTTTAATTTTAATCATTTCAGTTTCTTGTGGTGTTCTTATAGCTTTCTGAGTTGAAAATCTAGTTTTGAAGCTATGAAGGTTGTATCCCGTAGATTTTCATTCAGTTCTAAGTATTTTTTAGTTTCTACTTTATTTCAATTTTGACCAATATGTAGCTATAAAATTCTTAGCTATATGGAGTTTTGGTAATCTTGTTTTTTACTGAGATTATTATTGTGCCATAGCCAGTGAATTTGATCTACAGTCATTTATTTGAAATGTGTTGAGTTTTTGTGGTATAGTTTGTGGCAGCTACTTCATGTGTGTTAGGTATTGAATCTGCAGCTTCCTCTGTGCGTAAATACATGTGAATGTTAATTAATTTTATCTCACATGTCTTGTCTTGGAAATTACAGTTCAAGTAAAGACTCTGTGGATATGGCAGTTCCTCCTTATAATTCTGTTTTGTTTTAAAATTATGAGTAGAGTCATGGGCCACACAATGATTTTATTGATCAATGACTGACTATGTCTATGATAATAGTCCCATAAGATTATGAGACTATATCTTTACTGTACCGTTTCTTTTCTAAAACAATTATTTCAATAGATTTAGGGATCGCAATGGCTTTTGTTACACAGATGCATTGTATAGTGGTCAAGTCAGGGCTTTTAGTGTACCCAAATTATGTATATTGAAAAGTTTAAAATTATAACATTTGAAAAATTACCTACAGAGTACTGCACCTTGACTACAATTAGATACACAAAAACTTACCATCTAAAGTATTCAGTAGTAAGCTGTTGCATGGGTTTATAGCCTAGGAGCAATAATGGGCAGCATCTAGGTTTGAGTAAGTAACACAACGGTGAAATTGCCTAACAACACATTTCTCAGAATGTACATACCCTTGTCACTAAGCAACGCATTCCTCATCAATAGGATAATATGGTAAAAAGAACATTTCAAGAAAGTTGATAATGTTATAAAAAGGGGTATCTTTTTTTTTTTAACTTCAACTTTCAGGCCTAACTTTCCAAGAGTACATGTCAAATCTACTAAGTGTAGAGTATAAATGTCTAAACACAATAATTAAGAAAGTGCGGTGAAGGCTATGTTAACTAGTTTGATGTATTTCAAATTGTATATAAAACCAACACATTGTACCCCATAAATGCATTAATGTACACAGCTATGATTTAACTTAAAAAAATACCAATTGATAGTCTTTCTCATAATAAATGTATTTGGCTCATTCATGATGATTACAGATAAGGCTTACTCCTCTATGCCACTGTGTTTGTTTTCTATTTATCATTTTCCTCATTTCCTGACTTCTGTGAAAATCATCAAGTTTTCTTCATATTTTTGTGGTTACCCTTAACTTTCCTATAGAGAAAAATAGCTTTTTCTTAGGTCTAAAGTCAATCTATATTTTCTTTCTGAACAAACATCATTCCTACCACCTTCGAATCACTTCTATCTTGATGTCAAAACATTTTTATTTTAGAAGGCTTCCATTTCCTTCTTACAATTGCATCTGGATAATTTTTTCTGGGATCATTTGTCTGCTGGTGAGAGTCCCTTAGTGACACTTAAATACGTCCGTGCTTAGTAAGCTTTCTGAATCATCATCCCGCTCGAATCATCATTGGATGAGTTTAAAATTGTAGGTTCAAAGTTATTTTGCCTCAGTACTTTGTCTTGTAGGTAACCTTATTTACAAGAGGTTTTATCTTACAGGGTATGTGTGCCCCATGACCATGTTCCTTAGTGGGACCTGGATAGCAGGATGGCCTTCACCAGCTCATGAAACTTTATTTCTGCTGTGTTTTAGAGTGCCTATGCTTTCAAGTTTACCTGTTATTTTAGGGAAAGATCACACAAATAAGTGTAACATGTGAAGAAGAGATTTTTACTATTTTGACCCAGGATTTAAACTCAGATCCTGCTGGCTCTAAGATGTACTATTTAACAATTTACTCACAGGCTAGTCCAAGAAGACCAGTTTCTCAGAGACCAAATGAGATCGTGTGTAGAAAGGTCCCTCAGAAGCCCCTGGAACGCTGTATCTATCACTCACAAAAGGCTGCTATTGGGCAAGGCTATACCCACTCTTTTACTTAAGTTTTCAGGGAGTAGATGCTGAAAGTTGATGCTCTCAATATTCCAAAAGGCAGAGAGATTTGTGGACTGATTCTCAATTAAGGATTGCAAAGAAAGAAAACAAGTAGGGAGCTTGGGAAATGCTGATTCTTCATGCTGAGCTATAGTTGGAAAACAACGGCATTTAATGAACCAAAAGGAAAAGGATTGGGCTGAGCCTACAGGTTGGTAAGGAGCAGGTGCTGCTCTAAATCTATAATGTAATAGGATTACCACTTTTTCTAAGTAGGCAGTGATTATAATTGATAATTTGCTGTTGCTTGTTTTATTTATTTGAATCTGTATGCCCCCGAGTACGCAGCTATTATATTAAGAGGTTTTCCCATGCAAAAAGGAATTTGTAAGCAAATAAATGGCATTTTGTCTGAGTTAGCCAGAGTAATCTCCATATGTAGGAGATGTGATAAAGCAAGATTTAAAACATGATGGGGTTCATGGTCAGATAGAGGTAGGCACTTCATTCAAGTGCTGGGGTAAATGGAAAAAGAGACATATATGTTTCATAGGAGGCAATAGCAAGATACCTATATCCCATGAAAACAACATGAAAAAAAAAATAGCAATATGCTAGTTCTATAACTACTAATCCCACACAGTGGGAGATCAAGAAGCACAAGGCCCTGAGCTGGATAAACCTATGGAAGAGGATGCAGCTGCTCTGCCTTCAGACCAGAAAGATGTCTTTGTCTTTTTACACAGGAGAAGAACCTAGGCCAAGGCAGCACAAAGCAAGATGACCTTGGAATTCTAAGTTGAATAGGATGTTATCAGAATTCTGAAGTATGAGGTATGTCAGGGAAATAATAATTTTCAAAAGGAGAAGGGAGAAGGCATTTTGAGGTGGCCCAAAAAATCAGAAGAGGAGAAATTTCCAGAGTTCACAGACTGCCTACATTTGATAATCTGCAAGAAAACTTGCCCATTTCCTTCAAGTAAATGGAAAAACTTCTGAAATGGCAGGCTGCTTAGGGGATGCACCTGCCTCTGAATGCTTATCAGGAATAATTCTGAATTATTGTGTTGCAGCTGTCAGCTCTTTTTTAAAAAAGCACGAAAAGCAAAGCAGACTCCTTTTTTCAGACAAATGAGGATTGCCAACATCTTGGTGATGGTCCATCTGAATGCCATGAATTACTCCAAGTCCTGGAGAGGGGAGGGCTCGGAGCGAAAACTCAATGACCTTACTTAAGAAAAGCAAGGTATATTGTAGTCCCAGATGAGGGAGGAGTTAGCAGTGGAGACAGTCCTTGACTCCAGCCCTGGGTGAGCTTCCCACCAGTCCTGCCTGACCTCGGGCCTCTCTTCTTGCTGATGGAGCAGTGTTTCCCAACTGTCCAGCCAGTCCTCTGTTAATGTCCAGCTGCCTATCCCCTTCTGCCAGATGCTGGGAGAGCCCTTCCCCAGATAAAAGGAGGCATTTCTTTCATGAGACACCAGCCCTAATTGAATAACCACTGTCGTGCTGAATAGTACAAGAGAAGTAGATGGTTTAATTAGTTGTTTAAACGAGTGGCAAGAAATTGTACTTACCCAACAGGCTTTTCCCCTTGCTCAGCTTCTGAATTCTGTTCATTTCATTCTGGCAAGGGAGACCTAAAAAATAATTTATGAAAGTCAGTTTCCAGATGGTAGAGCATATAATCTCTAATGACTGACTTCACTCTTGACGTGAAAGGCAGACAATGACACACCTGGGAATGGAAGTTTCCACATGCCGTTACTATGCAACCAAATAAATCCAGGCCATTAGTTCTATTAATTGAAAAACAAAAAAACCTCATACCACGAGGTCCCTAAAATAGTATTTGGGGTATCCTTGCATTGTGTGGGTATTTTTCTTCCTACCACCAACTCAAATACCAGGTGTCTAAGAGGTGATTTATGAATAGACTTTTTCTTTTCTATGAGGAAGGAATTAGCCAGCTAAGGCTTCTATGAGCTGAAAATCAGGGCTAAGTCTTAGCAGTGGGGAAGTGTCCTGAATCCACAGACCAACTAACCAGCGATGAAAAATACTTGCCTATCCCAGGTGTTGCTGCTGGACAGAAAGAGGATCAGAATGGCTGCTTCAGACTCAAGGTGTACCACCCCCAAAAAGTAAAACACGAGGCTCAAGGGAAAACAATGCATATATAGAAGAGATCTAGAGAGGCAGCGGGGGCAGCAGGTACGAATAGGACTTTACACCCAGGTTCTGCTGCCTCCTGGATGAATAGGGTGGGCAAGTCTCTTCACAAGTCCTCAGCTGTATAGTGCATGTTGTATGAACCTGCAGGAGCTCACCAGTTCTCAAGGCAAAGACAGAGCAGGAGCCACATGGCTAAGAGGGGTGTGTAGAGCGATGTGGCACACGGTGACCTCTCTAGGGAAGAAAATGAAAGGTGACCTCACTAGTTCTGCGGAGTCCTGCCCTGCCCTGGCTTTGCAGATCCCATGGCTCTCTTTGCTCATGGTCTTCCTGGCACTGGCAGAGGGGTTTTGATTCTCTAGGCCAGTGGTTTTTGACCTTTTTTATCTCACAGCATACTGGAACTTACAGTTAAACTTTCAAAGCACACTTAAAATATTAATCAAGAAAAAGAGTTAAAAAAAAAAGAATATACTTAACTGTGAAGTTCTTTCAAAAATAATTTAATTAATGATCTTTTAAAAATTTCAAGGAGCACCTAAGATCCTCTCAAGGAACTCTGGTTGGAAATCACTGCTCTAGGCTCTAATCCGTGGCCTATACTGCCTCTTTCTACAAGCGTGTACTTGCATGTAAGGTATCAGAGCACCTATTTACTCGGCATCTGTTAACCTGAGATTGCACAATGTCACCTGTTCTTGCTTCTTGTTCTATGAGAGAAACTGCTTGAAAAAATCATTTCGTTGGCTTCTTATTTAAGAAAGATGCCAACTGAAAATGACAATGAAAAGGAGACACAAATTCCATCTGGAATATAAAAGGTAGCAGTTATGGCTGGGCATGGTGGCTCACGCCTGTAATCCTAGCACTCTGGGAGGCCGAGGCAAGTGGATTGGATTGCCCAGAGTTGAGAGGTTCAAGATCAGCCTGAGCTAGAGTGAGTCCCTGTCTCTACCAAAAAAAAAAAAAAAAGCTGGGCATTGTGGTGGGCACCTGTAATCCCAGCTACTTGGGAGGCTGAGGTAAGAGAATTGCTTAAGCCCAAGAGTTGGAGGTTGCTGTGAGCTATGATGCCATGGTACTCTTCCGAGGGCCACAAAGTGAGACTCTGTCTTAATAAATAAATAAATAAAAGGAAAATTAAAAACCAAATTTTAAAAAAAGGTAGGAGTTATTTGTGATGGTCCTGGCTTATCCTACTAATTGCCAAAATGGTAGCTCATGCAGAGATAGCCCAGGTGGAGCCTTAATACACAGGCTCTGGGTTCTAAGAAATCCAGGCTAAAATCATGATTTCATATAGACTCAAGCCTGAAGCTATTATTAGGTTTAATACTGAATCACTACAAGTATTTATGTTAAACAATGGCTATAATTC
Source organism: Arctocebus calabarensis (assembly GCA_963573935.1). Lineage (NCBI taxonomy): Eukaryota > Metazoa > Chordata > Mammalia > Primates > Lorisidae > Arctocebus > Arctocebus calabarensis. Next base: position 25,045 of record CAUYON010024151.1, on the reverse strand, counting down.
AATATTGATTTATAGGTACCAGCTGATGTAATTAGAAAAGAGAAATGAGGTATAAACAATGAAAATAAAGAGGATTATTACTTGCAGTTGCAGATATGATTGCACACCTGAAAAGTTTAAGCAAACCAACCAGAATAACTTATAAGCAAAATGAGAATTTGGTAAGGTGATTTGGAACAGAATTAATGCCGAAACAACCACCAATAAGGTAGTGTAATGAGAAATAATCTATTTCAGTTATAAAGATAATAAAGACAAGGTAAGTACAACATCTGTGAGAATAAAACTTAAAATGCATAAATTCAACTGGTTGATGTGATACACAGATCCTGTTCTAAAATAAAAAGATTTAATATTAGCTGTATACAGCTATCAATTCTCACTTTGTTAATCTAATTTTGTCTGATATTAATAGTAAATCAACAAACTTTTTTTTGGTGGGATAAACTCATTCTTAGGTTCACTGAGTAAAAGAAACATATATGAATAACCAGGAAAATTCTGAGCAAAGATTAATATTTAACCAGGTGTTAAAACCTTATAAAACAATGGTGATTTAAAGAGGTTAAAACTGATTTATGAATAGTTAAGTAGGACAGAGTATTCAGACAGACACAGGTACAAATATATACAGGAGTTTATATATACCATATATATAAGATGGAAGCTGTGCTTCAAACTGAAGGGAGGAAAAAAGGGTTAGTCCACAAATGAGATGAGGGTGACTGGGCACCATCTCCAGGGCAGAGGAAGGGCTGGGACCCACCTGACTGACAAACACACACAGTCTAGACAAAGGATTTCGATAACAAAACCCAAAGTATTGAAGGAAACATAAGAGAATCGTTTTACTATCTTCAAGCGAAAAATACCTTTCTAAGCTTAATGTAAGCTTTGCTGCATCTTAGAAGCCACAAAGTAAAAGATGCAGAAATCTGACTTAGAATTTTACATTTCTTGCTAAAAAAAAATATATGAAGTCAAATTTATAAAAAATACTTGTACTATCTCTAACTAGAAAAGCTTCAATTCCTTAATATAGAGTTTCCTACTTAAAAAAAAACAAAAAACACAAGAGCCTAATAGAAAAAAAAAGTACAAAGAACATGTTACAGGAAAAGGAAATTCAAGATGTACCTAACTCATAATGAGAAACAAAACAGAGCCTATGAAAAGATGTAATTTCTTTACCCTCGGTTTGGCAATGATCACAAAGTTCGGTAATGCCATGAAGAAATTGGTATTCTTATATTTGGTGGTGAGAGTAAAAAATTATAGAACTTTTTTGGATATGAAATTAGAAATATTGCTCAAATTTAAAATGGCACATGCCTTTCGACTATTAATTTTTCCTCTAGGAATGGATCTTATAATTCTATAAGTGTACGATTGTATATATGTGTATATAAGTGTATACACATGTACTTAATTTTCCTTGCATGCTCTTCTGCAATGCCTACATGTGCTTACTGTATGTATATATTGTCTATGGCTACATGTAGACACAATCTAAATAATATTAGCTGCTATCCTCCTTTCCTGGGGGTAGGGTACATAGGTACACAGCCATGCCATGGTAATTTGTCCCAAATACCTGGCTCATGCTGGACCCAAGTTGGAATGTGGGGTATAGCTACAGGCCAGTCTCGCCACTGTACTTGGGAATGCCCCACAGGCAGTCAGAGCACCTGCTACTGGATACCTGTGAGTCCTCCTGTCCCTGGTGCAACTCTCCTGCAGGATGATCTCCTGTCTAACTTTGGTTACATGAGATAACCTGGTATCCTTTCATCTAGCCCTCAAATGTTTTTGTTGTTGTTGTTTAGCAGGCCCTGGCTGGTTGAAACCCACCATCCCCAGTGCATGGGCTGGCATCTACCCATTGAGCTACAGACACCTAGCCAAGCCCCCAAATTGTGTATGTTTCTTTCATTAACTGAAATTTATAACCAAGATATACTTGAATAAGACATTCAGGATAAATATACATTTATGGTAGAGAAGCTGACAAATGACTTTCTCTGAGGGCAACATGGAAAATTCATGTGATAATGGAAACTGTGATTTTCTTATAAAGGAAGTAAAGGTCTAAAAAAGGGCAAAATGTTTTACAATTTGTCTCTTTGAACCTCCACACACACACTTTTGACGAATTAAAACCTGCCTGAGGCCTGTTACCAAAGGGGCAGAAAAATGTGTTTTGTTTTCTAGTATCTTAAAACATAGTAGATGGTTCATCAGAATTGTTCTGAGGTTATGAGAGGTCATGGAGATGATCTTCAACTTTTACTAGAGATAAGGTGACCAAAACCACCAACTACTGTTAAACAGCTAAAGCCCAAAGCTATGACAAGTGACACTGGTCACACTGACCTGAACCAACTCTGAAAACCCCCTTTAAAAAGCCCTATATTTCTGCTTAAAGATGGGACTGTGCTCTTTTGAGAAGCTAGTCTGCCACCCTCCCCATTCACCAGCAAATTAATAAACTTCTCTCTCCTCTTCTTAAACCACTTGTCCTCATTCTTCATTCTGATTCAGCCTTAGGTATAAGTATCCATAACACTCATATCTTATTTTTCACATTAAGAGTCTCACGATGACTTTGGGAATCATGTAGTGAAGATTCCTATATCCATTTTATAGATGAAACTGTACAGTTATAGTCAATAACTTGATTCCACCTTGGGTCTTCTAATATACTACATTAAAAGCAAAAATAAATTAGGAGAGGTAGGCCTTTGGGACTGCCATGAAATAGGATGAATTCTTTATCTCTGCCTACATTTGTCCTTTAGAAAGCAGAGTTGTCCTGGGCTCTTGACCCCACCCTTCTCTCCAGCCTTACCTCCGGGCTTTTGGAAGCAGTAGCACCATTCATTGTTAGAGAGTTTTCCATCCTTGAAGGAGTCGCAAGAGTTGAAGAGAGGCTTGATACAGGGCTCATACTTATCCAGGTAGATTGCATTGATCTCTGAGTGGTCAAGCAGGAGATCGTAGTTCATGTCTAACTTGTTGAACATCCAGCCCAGAGAGTCCTTGCAGATGGGCAGGATGCTGGTATCAAACCCTGTGAGGGAAGGGAACATCTCGGTCGCCATCTATCTTGGTTCTTGCCATTCTGATCACTCCCAGCCTCTAGCTCCCAAGAAGAGGCCAAAAGCACACCCCAGCTTACTCCTCCCCTGAGGCTATTTCCTTCCCAGGGCACAGTTTCAGTGGTACTCCATTAATAGTTTGTGTTTTCCAAAGGAAACATTTTAAAATACACTAAAACAGAAGTCGGCATTCGAGTAAAAATATGTTCAAAAGAGGACAAATCCCCAATGCTAATATATCTATGATGTAAATAAGGGTTTTCATCTACTAAACTTGCTTAAAACAATGTATGTTTAAAAGAAAGAATATAAACATGGTGAGTGAGAGGGAAAACTTATAATACTATAAACTATGCCTTCATATTTAAGAGGGAAAAAATAAAAAACTCAAACAAAATCTTTTTAAAAGAATAGCAGTGAAATGAAACAACACAGCATAATCCAGAAGCACTGATTATATCCCAGAGGACCATTATATCCAAGCAGTCTGAACAGTAATGGCAAAACAAAGCAGGTACCTGCCTCTGTTCCCCATTCTTCTTTTCTGAAATCCCCTAAAGAGATACATGAGATGGAATCCAAATCAATTCAGACAATAATTTCTTTCTTATTTCCCTGGGGAAGGAGTAGTTTTCTTAGAGAATTATTTTTCTCCACAATGGAAACTATGTAGTTGGCTCAACATTAGAGATTATTGAGTCCACTGTAGACAAACTCCAGCAAAGGCATGCCCAAAATCTAGACTTGTCTTTCTTTCAGAACCATATAATCTCAGTTTATTCCATTCACTGCTTTGCCAGGACTGCTTTTATTTTCCTAGAATATTGATGATAAAAATTAACTTCTGTGTGGTTATGTATAGAACACTCTTCTAAGGACTTTACAGTCATCTCAGTGAATCCTTGTTAACCGTCCTATGAGATAGTGCTATATGTTATCGTCTCTACTTTGCAGGTGGAAAAGCAAGGCTCGGCTGGGCATGGTGGCTCACGCCTGTAACCCTAGCACTCTGGAAGGCTGAGGCAGGTGGATTGCCCTGAGCTCAGAATTTTGAGACTAGCCTGAGCCAGAGTGAGACCCCAACTCTACAAAAAAAAAAAAAAAAAAAAAAAGCTAGGTGTTGTGGCGGGCGCCTGTGGTCCCAGTTACTTGGGAGGCTGAGGTAAGAGAATCGCTGGAGCCCAAGAGTTGGAGGTTGCTGTGAGCTATGATGCCACAGTGCTGTACAGAGGGCCATAAGTGAGACTATCTCAATAAATAAACTAAAAATAAAAGAAAGAAAGAAAGAATAAGCAAGACTCAAGGCTTGAGTTACTTACTCAAGTTCCTACCATGATGGATCTGGGATTCAGACCCAGGCAGCCCAATCCTGACTTTAGAGTTTCCAAGTCTGCTCTCCTGGGGCTGCCTTCTTCCTTCCTCGTCCCTGCTGCCCTGAGGCCATCTGCTTGGCTGAGGGTCCATGTTTGGAGATGGGCAGTGCAAATGGGCTATGAACTGAGGATCCTGTGGGGTCAACTGCCTAACCCAACATTTCCTGACCACAGCCCAGCCACTGGGTCCCTAAATGTATCACGGGGAACCCTGTTTAGTCAGTGGGACGTAAAATGCAACAAAGTGCACACCCCTTTTAAAAGCAGTGTCTTTACAGAAAGGTCTTAGGTCTTCACTTCCAGAGCCAGTGGAGTAAGTTCAGCGCCTCCTCCTCAGACCTCTCACAGAACCCTTGTTTCCCTCACTGTCACTGCTTATTAATCAGATGACAGCTCCCTGAGGGCAAAGACTGTCTTGTCCCCTTCAGTAGCTTCAGCCAGGACAAGTATATAGAAAATATTTGCTGGGAGAAATTTTCTGCAGAGTTTACTCTTTTAAACAAAATCTTTTCATTTTTAAATTAATTTATTTCAGTATCTTATAACACATATTAAAAATATCCCCCTTTTCCCAGAAAATAGACTATAGGACACTATGTGGCCCCTTCTTTGACTAAACTTCAGGCTTGCCAATAGTCTCTGTAGCAATGTCCTCAGGCTTTACTGAGTAAGGGAAGATAATTTACTCTGAGGCTACGTGGTTCCACACTTTTATATAGAATATTTTACATACCATGCATCAATTTTATAGGATATTGACATTGTAAAGGACAGTAATTTATTCTGACACTGCATGGTTCCACACTTTTATGTGGAGTATTTTATATAATATACATCAATTTTATAAGGTATTGTCATTTTAGTACATAGGAAAGGGGTATTTCCTGATGACTGGTCACCAAGAAGAAGTGCCAAGCTGGTTGGGCAGTAACCAAAAAGTCAATCCCAGCCCAGCACCCCTGGAAAGGTTTCTAGAGATGGGGTCTCGGTGTCTGGCCCCTGTGGCTGTCCGGGGTCCAGGGGAAACACAGCTGTTCTTGTAACCCTGAGGTTACCGGAAATAGGGCAAGGTTCCAGGCCTCCCCTTCAGATCTCCTGGACAAACAAAATTGTAGCTCCCTTCTCCAGCCTTGTGGGCTAACCAAACATCGTTCCTTTATATTTCCTTCACTCCAACTGCTTCAGGGTAACAAACCTAAAAGCCTCTTCAGGGACTCAATTTGCTTTTGGCCAAGGGTAGGTCTTTCAGAGAGATCTCTGGGGACCAGAGGCTGTAAGAACAGCTCTCCTCCATCAATCTGCTCTTTGTTGAAAGGATGTTTGGAAAGCCCAAGGGGCCAGGCAGCTCCCGGAGGATCCTGGAGAAGTTTCTCTAGACTATCTATGAATTAATTATCCACAAACTCCCAAGGAACCTCTGGCAGGAATGGAAGAAAAAAGAGAAAAAGAACTTCATTCTTCCTGCAGAAGGACTATCAAGAACCACTCTTGGGATAGAGATTCTGAGAAGCAAATGCTATCTTTCCCTGCAGGTAAAAGGTCCAAATTATTAAAATAATTGCCCCCTGGATTTTCTTCACTGAATCTCTAGAAAACTATGAGCAGCAAAGACTAACAAAGATGAAGGAGACCATTTTTGCTCTGGCTGACGACCAGATGCTAGCCAAACTCTGGGTCCCAGTGGTGCTAGTGTCACCTCTTAGCTGCTGCACTCACTCCAGGGGCAATACTTTCAGAAATTCTGCCCAAATCAGTGTGGGATCTGGGGTGGAATTCTCAATGTTTTAAAAAATGTGTTTTCATATTTTGACCCAGTAATATAAAAATGGCTGCATAGAAAAGGTTGTGGCAAAACTATACATATTAGAACAACTGTGTTGTTTAGGAATCCGTGCTGTACTGCTTGGCCACAGTGTGGGATGATTACACCACAACCACCTTTGAATTACAAGCATCAAAGAGACTCTGTAAGTGCAAATATGAGGGCTCACTCTGAGTTTTGTCTTCAGCTCACAGTTAAGCTGAGTGTCATCTCTGCTAACTGAGTAGCTGAAGCCTCTGTTCTCAGAGGCTCCCTGAGAACTCTGCATGTTATGGGCCAGAAAGGGGGTTGCTTGTCTGGGAGCTTCTGTGGAAAACAAGTCACAAAGATACTGGCTACAGGGTTTCTCATGCTACCTAAACACTGGCAACAACTCAAATGTCCCCTAAAGATTGAACTAAATGATTATATCCATAAATTGGGGTTGTATGTAGCTATTACAAAGCAGAATATCACTGAACAATATGAAAACATAGTCATAATATATTTCTAAGTGATGAAAGGTCATAAAACAGTCTGAAGTATGTAATTATACACACACACTTTCCTATATGACAGGGAATGAACTTCAAGGTCTGTAACCACAACATGCTGATAATTGTTAAAATGGTGAAGTTATATGTTTCTCATAGTTTTCTACGTATTTAATGCATTTCTCAAAATGTCTATGCACTAAATGTATTTTTAAAATCAGGCTTCTACAAGCATACATTGTAAAATTGAAAAAATGAAAAAATGTATACATTTTTTCTTGATTCTAAAGCACCTCCCCCGTCTCTGTATTTGAATATTTCTGAGACATTTTTAAAGTCAGTGTGTACGTATAATGCAGTGTGTCTTTTTTCACCCCAAGTGATGTTGCTGAATCACTGTCTAGTAATTGAGGAAATATGATATTTAAAATGAAATAAATGAGCAAAAGTAAAGAGTCCTTACTGCCTTGGGCAGGATCAGAGCTGGTGGGCTTGATGACTCTGTTGGCATCCTCATGAAGGGCTCCAAACCAGTCCTTCAGCCGGGAAGCAAGGTTCCTCAATTCCTTGTCTGTGCAGGCTAGAGAAAAGCAAGCAGAATAATCACTCACTCTGCTTTCTGCTCTCAGTGCACGAGGTGAGGCTACTGGCAAAGCCATGTTCAAAGCAAACCTCCCTATCCATCTGTGATATAATCCTGCCCCACTCTGAAAACACCCCAAAGGGTGCTGTTATCACAGGCAAAGAGGATGACAGAGAGGGAGCCTAGACTCCCAGGGCAAGCGGCGATTGTTCACAACTTGAATTTGGACAGCCTCCGAGCTGTAAAAGCCAGCTGCAGTGGTCTCCCAGTTGCCAAGTGTCCTCCAAGGACTGTCACGGATCCCTTTTGCTAACAGCATAAAGCTTGATATTGCAGTTTTACCAGAGAAGATTACATTTTCCACTCAACTCAAGCCAAGAGATTAACACCCAGGAATAGCTAATGCTCTGAGGGAGAGGCTGCCTAGGACACCAGAAGATCCTAGTAACAGCAGACTCTCAACTTTGCTTTAACCCAAGGTTTGCATGTGTGGATTTGGCACATTTTGCTAGGCTTCCTGTGGTCTCATTCTTGACTCTCCACTATAGACAGATGAACACCTTCTCCATTAAAGAGTTCTTTGTTTCTCAGCCCATCTACAACTACCCAGCTCAACTGATAGGGCAAGACAGAGACCCGGGGTGGATGGATACTCCTCCTGAGAATGAGATTATCCAGACAGGTGGGTGAACAGGTAGGCAGGTGAGGAGGGGGGTGCAAAGCATTTGAAGGTGTCTTTGAGTGCTGACATAAGACTTGAGAGAAGTCCCAAGAGAGGAAATGGCACAGAGAAGGGAGCTGTCTTTCCCCAGCCCCGTCCCCAGTTTTCCCTCAGGGCATAGCTAAATCTGGATACTGAAAATCTCAGCAAAGGGTCCAGCAGTGGGCTGCTACCAAGGTACAGAAAACCCAGCAATGCACGTGGTAGCCTTGGCACCTGGAGAGACAGATTTCAGAGACCTGAGAGCCCCAAATTCTAATGAGTAGAAAGGGACAAGGAACTGAACTCCACAACTGTCGGTTTCCCCAATTCTAAAGCTCCAAGAGCAAGCAGCTAGGGTGTCAAGCAGGAGTGCTGTCACAGGGCAGAGCCAAGTTCTGAATGGCTCACGGTGCTGAGGGGACCCAGGCCAGGGCTCTGAGGCTGCCAGAACAGAGGGAGCCTGTGGACAAGGCAGACTTCCCACTGGAGGCTCTGGAGGCAGTAGTGGAAGCGAATTAAGTGGAGATTTGCCAAAACTCCAGAACCAGCCTTCGATCAGCATAGCCCCTGACTGAATTAAGGTGATGAGTCCCATGTATCTAAAGGATGAGGTGAACCCTCTCCAGAAGAAAACACCACCATACAGATCTCAGTTTTATAGTCTTGGTGGACAGCCCAGCTTCCCAGACCTCATGCAGGGAAGGTCTCTTCCCACCCTCCACACTAGAGGTGAGGTGACCTGACCCAGGCTGGATCTGAGCCTCCTGAGCACAGCCCTTTATGACAGCTGGCTTCATTCCAGCTGGGGTCCAGTATTCAAACTCTGCAAACCCCAGGATGAATGTGTGTCCATTGTTTCCATCCAAGTTGTTAATGACATCAGGACATCGTGCTGCTTTTAACAACCAGGGCATTGCTGTATTTTAAAACACCAGCCAGGAAATGGCATTGACAAACATCTTGACAGACACCAGAGTGTGACAGCTCAGGAGTCCCATTGTCTGGAGCAAATACCAGCTTCCGCCACTCATGGATGGGTGACCTCAGACAAGCCACATAACCTCTCGGCAGCTCGACTTCCTAACCCATACACTCTGGATGATAATATCATTACATGACTGAAACCAGACAACGTGTGGAAAGTTCTTAGCAAAGCACGGGGTATATGGTAACTACTCAGCAAGGACCAGCTATGATTGTTATTATTCTTACTACTATTATTACTAAATTGAATCAGCAACCTTCAAATTAGCATCACAGCATCCAGAAAATCAGTAAGACAAACAAGCTAAACAAAACCAGCTTTGCCTACATAGGAAATAGGTAAAAATGGGGTACTTATACTATCCAATAAATTGCCATTAGCCATATGTGGCCATTGAAATTTATTAAAATTACATTAAGTAAAATTTCAATCCTCCATTGTGCCACCCCATTCCAAGTCCTCAGTGGTCACACACGGCTGGTGACATTCATGCTGCAAAGTACAAGGTAAAGGATCCCAGCACAGCAGCACCAGATGGAGCAGCCCTGGAAGAAGCCAGCAGACTTCCTGGAGGCTCATTGTGACACCCTGCACTGGCATCTGTGCCTTTGATCCTTCCCTCCAGCCTTTCAAGACAGTCTGAAAGAGAAAACCAGCCCCGAGCCACGTGGAAACAACACTGCTCAGCTGCCCCTCCAACAGGAGGGGGAGTTGTCATTGCAAAGGTGGAGACTCTTGGCTTTGCAGCGTAGCAGGACTGGGCCCCAGCTCAGAGCCTCCGGAAGGATGAGATGCTCACTTTTCATGCTGCACAGCTCTAAGCAGGGCATGTGGTCTGTTTTACTGAGGGGAGTAAGACGTGGGCTCTGCCATCAATTGCATGTTTGAAAATGGAAAGTTAATCTATTTTTCTCTGTTTCTGTGCATACCATCTATTGTAAATGTTCTCTGAGCAGAGAAAATTGCCAAGTCAACTTGCAAAGGAAATCTCACACCGCAAGATAAATTAGTCAGTCATGTTTAACTCCACCCTGACATATGTGCAGGTAATCTGTATCTTTATGGGACTGATGAAGGCTCCCTGATGTACACAGGCCTTGGATGGCTGATGGAATCAGTCCCTGGGATCTTGAAAGAGTGAATCTGTCTCTCAGGGACAAGTCCACAAGCTGGGAGCCACTAGCTCGAGAGAGATCAGAAAACCAAAATGGAGATAGGAGGCACTCAATTACTGGGCCCTGTTCACACAGTGTCCTCAACTGAATGGTCCTTAAGAGGAGAAAGTCAGGTACAGACTGCCTGGAGCTTGATACATCCCAGAGAAAAAATAATCAAAGAAGACGGCCTTCAGAGAGTTATATGTACAGATCTAGTGTTCCAGCCGCAACACACAGGCTGGCAGTGGGAGAAAAACGCCTGCCTTTTAAGGTGCCCCTCAGCACCCCGGATCAAGGGATGGACTGGGGATTGATGCTTTCAGAAATGGGAGCTCTAAAGGCCATATCCAACACACTTAGTTCCTTCTAAGTGAAAAGTGATTGGGGGGGAAAGGAGGGGTAGAAAATTGTAAAACCATATCCACCTTCCATCCTGACACTCTGCTCTGAGGTGGATAATCCTTACAGTTTCTGGAGAGGGTCCTAATGGCCTCTCCACACTGCCTGGTGAGGGAAGCAGGGTGCTCAAGCCACAAGCGTCAGACTCTTCAGACCACACAATGGTACTTGCTTGGGAGAGGATTTAGTTTGATCATGAAGACTGGGGCTTGATTTCTTTTGCTGTTACATTACTGCCCCGAGTAGACAGGTGCCAGCTAGCTCTCTGGTTCTCCCATTTTCTCCCATAGGGCATACTCCTCCTGCCCTATGCTCTGGTTTCAGCCTGTTTCTAATTGCTCTCATTCCCTCAGTAGTCTCTACCCAGCACCCTACTGTTAAAGGACGTGTCCCCTTTGCCTTCCTATTCCCACAGGTTACTGCACGTCTCCTATCACATGACCTTCACCTGCTCCAACATGGCTGAATTGCTGGCAGCATCTCTGGGATCCACTGGCACCTCCCCAGCCCTGTCTGTGCTTCTTCCCATTCTCATAAAGTGGTACCACCATATACTCTGGTTCTCAGAGGGACACTGGGGATCTGCCCTGGGTTTTTCAGTCTTCTTCACCCTCCCTATTGGTTGGTCACAGAAAGGCTCGCTGCTTCCTGCAGTCTCAATGGCCTTTACTCCAGTTCCTGATGCCACTGTCACCTCCCCACCAAGACTAACTAGAACAGGCTCCTAATTGGTCCCCTGTCTTGCTCCCTAATTTCTCTTCTCCATCCAGCAGCCAAAGTGATCTTACTAAAATGGACTTTTGATCAAGTCACTCTCATGCTTGAGCTACTTCAGAGGCTCCCAGTACTCAGAAGTGTAAGTTCTGTAATGGGACCTGCAGGATCTATGGCCTGAACACCTCATAGGCCCCTTCCTACATCCTCTGCCCCTACCTCTGTGCTCTGGCCACACCGCCCGGCCCACAGTCCCACCTGGCTATTCCTGTCCTGGCTGCCTTGCCAGTGCCAATTTCTCCAGCAGATCTCAACTTTAAAGTGACTTCCATTGATCTAGCAATTCCACTTCTAGGTGTATATCCAAAGGACCAAAAAGCATTTGACAATAAAGATATTTGCACCAGATTGTTCATTGCAGCTCAATTCATAATTGCCAAGTCATGGAAGAAGCCCAAGTGCCCATCGACTCATGAATGGATTAATAAATTGTGGTATATGTATACCATGGAATACTACGCAGCATTAAAAAAATGGAAACTTTACTTCTTTTATGTTTACATGGATGGAGCTGGAAAATATTTTTCTTATTAAAGTATCTCAGGAAAGGAAAAAAAAATCCAATGTACTCGGTACTACTGTGAAACCAATTTATAATCACTCACATTTGCATATGAAAAATGAAACACAACTATAGCCTAGGATGAAGGAGGGAAGGGGAGAGGAAAGGGGATGGGAGAGGAGTGGGTTGATAGAGGGAGGGTTAATAGAGGGACCACACCTATGGAGCATAACACCAAGTACAAGTTGGATCTATCAGGTATAGAAAACAAATGTCTTAATGCTGTAATTGGGTAAATGAGGTGAAAGCTATCTTGATTAGTAGCATGTAAGCACTACAATTTATACCAATAAACAATACATCGAAACACATAATGGCAAAATGTATGTATGATCTATGTACAAATGACTTAATAAAAAAAAAAAGTGACTTCCTCTTAGAGGACTTCCGTAGCCCTCTGACTAGTGAGTTGTCCCCGTTGTGTGCTCCCAATGCCCTGCTCCTCGATGGCATTCATCCACCTGTAATTTCTCATGCAATGACCATCTCCCTGCCAGATCACAGCATCTAACCCAGTCAACTCTCAGCATGCAGAATGCTTTCAACGCCTACCTATGGACTGCATATAATCATTCTGCCGCTGCCTTTTGCAAACTTTCAATTTTTCCATCTGCAAAATGGCATAATAAAGCTTAGCTCACAGCATAACAGCATAGAATAAGACAAGATAGTGTCAGTAAAACATAGTTCATAGCTACTGGCATATAGCAGGGACTCAATAAATTTATGTTCCCCTTCCCACATAGCAAATATCTACATAATAAATTAGGATTTTATTGTTATGCTTTTTTTAAGCCTCAGGAGATGCTTGTGATATAAAAAAAATTACATTTCTACTTATTTCATAGGTGTGTCAGTATTGAGTCTGAGATGGCTTCTGTCTGCCTTCTCCCCAGGACAGAAGCCCCACAGTGTGGGAATGGTCTGACCTCCCCACATCCTGCCCTATGCTCTGGTATGGGGCTAGGACTCTCCCTAGGCTGGTACGCAGTAGTTGTTCAAAACTGAAAGCATGAATAAATGAGCACTGGGACTATAAACCACAAAGTAGAACAGTTATTGTGGGGTAGAGACAGGATTTGAGTCAGGTTGTTATCTTACTGGGCTATTCCTGTGTGTAGGACTGGCTTGTGGGTAGCCTCTACTAACTTGTCAATTAATAACATTTGGTCTATACTCTGGGTTGAAAAAAGAAAAATCAGGCCCTCACCTGTGATGGAAGTGCTGCCAGGTGATGGTGGGTGAGGCAGCTGGCTGAGCAACATGGAACGAGGGGCAGGAAGTGACGCTTTTGGTTCATTAACTTTGGTGTGAGCACAGTTTTATGGGAAGACTGCAAACAGCCCTCTGCACATGTCACATATGCAGCCAGGGGGGCACATTACCTCCAAATGTTAAAAAATAGCTCCCGGAAAATACAGAGCTCAGGCAGAGAAGAGCCCAGGTAATTTGGGGCTCTCTGTGTTGCTTTTCCTATTTGGAAAATCTGAGCAAAATGTAATGAGCAAGTATAAATAAAGCCCCTGTAGTCTCCACGGAAGGTATATTGCCCTGGGATGAAAATGTGACACTTTCATCCACCTGGGCACCTTCCCCCTCTCCAGCCAAGGTGTGGAGGTTTAAAGAGCTTTAAGCTAGACTGGATTTGAACACAGTGTCTAAACAAAGCCTAGAAGACAGCATGAGTGACCCAGCTAATGGGAGTGAGAAGGAATTACTATAGGACAGAGACGACTTCTCTGCAACCCTGGTGAGGTTACAGGTAAGGGGCTCTAATCTATTAGTATTTGCTTATGGGGCAGTATATGCCTGGGAAGTGGTACTGGGGAGAGAAGGAGGATGCTTCTTAACCAAATGAATGTGAGCGGTCTGGCTCTACCTGCCCCTGAGCCCCCATTGCTGCATCCTCCCCAGCCCCTCTGTGCTCACTACAACAAAGCCAAAGGCTGCTATAGAGCTGGTGAGGGAAGTGTCAAAATAAGTAATGGTTTTGAAAGAGGAGAAACAGGAGCTAGGAAATCCAAGCTTCTTTGAAAGGCTCTCCCAAAGACCACAACTGGTTTTCCACACTGGTCTCAGCTTACCGATGACTTTGGGGGTTGAATAACACTCTAAGAAGCCCTTTCAGAGGGTTAGATAGAAACAAAGAAGAGACGGAAATAATCAGAGGTATAAAAAAGGCTTGGGAGAGGAGATAAAAAATGGAGGTGAGGACAGAGGACAGAAATTCGTTCTTCAAACCTATACATGTAGTGTTACTATCTAATAGAGTGAGGGACCATGAGCGAGACAAGCGAGTGAATGAGTCCCCGTGTTAGACATGTGAAGCCACCTTGAACACCCAACTGAGGATGTCCAAAAATGGCAAATCTGACATGTAGCATCATAAGATTATCTGTAAACCTCTGCTAGGGAACCAACTACTGGAATACTCTTGTAATGCATGAAATCTTTAGGCTAAAGAACCATATAGGAAAAAAAACAAAAAACCCTGGCATATGGACCAACCTTGATCCCCCACTCTACCCTCACCAATGTTTATTTCAGGGCCTTGCAGAGGCTAATATGAAAACAATCAGAATTTAATTTAAACTTGAGTGCCTCTGAAGGTAATTAAAGAATTGGGACAGACTCAAGTTATCTTTGGGAGCAGGCTGGGAGGCCTTTCAGAAATGAAGACTTGGTCCTTTCAAACTAATCTCCTTCAGCCCTACTAGGCATGGTTATGAATAATTACTTCATCAGAGCAGCACTGGATTAATGCGTCAGAATGTCTGCAATTAGCAACTCGGTCCTGAGCCTTCTTTAGGTGGAGATCATACACTAGGATAATTCTTACAGAGACTGGATCCTAATACACACAGGATCCCTTATTGAACTGCCTTCCTTGGGTCTAGTCTCTTTCCTCCACCCTGGCAATTTTAGGCTGCAGGTAGTCTTCAGCACATGTCTGTCACCCAGCATGGAACGGTAGGCTCTTCTTTCTCTATAGGGACCAGATCCTTCCTATCATTAAATATCTAGCACACAGCAGGTGCCCTAGTGCTGAAGAAATGTTCAGAAACATTGAAGAGAGGATACTGCCATGCCAAAAGAGAGGGAGAAAGAGAGAAGTCTACAATTCCCTTAAGAATGTGGGTTCTAATAAACTGGAATACAAATAGGTGAGGGTAGATTCTGCTTAGGACAGTTTTAGGAGCAATAACGAGATTCGGTCTGCTTAAAAGAATGCTAGGGAGACAGAAGAGAGTAAGTAGGCTCTGGAGTCACAGCTGAGTACAGATCCTAGCTCTGCCTTCTTTACTGAGACTATGGACAATTCCTTATCTGCAGAATGAAAGTGATAACAGAACTAGCTAATAATATTATGGGGAAGATTAAAATGTACTCAAGTGCTTAGCACCATGCTTGCCACACTCAGTAGCTGTTGGCTATGATCTCATCCATGTTGTGGCAGCATGGTGATTCAACAAACAGGAAAGTATTGAATTAAGATCATGCATGTGGCATTTTCATGTGAAATGACTGTAGGAAGCTATCAGCAAGATATGAATCTCCTTTGTTGTTTTTCAGAAAAGTTAGATATCTCCTAGGTCCTACAGATAGTAAATGCTAAAACTGAGATTCAAACTCAGATCTCTTAAATAGAGATTGACTTACTTATCTGCTCACCTAAGACCAGCCTAAGTTCCCCGAAGGTGCTTATATCTGCTTTTCCATCAGGTACACGAGGGCTTTCCCACAAGATAAAGAATATGCATCAAAACCAAGTGAGACTGAGGCAGTAGTAAAAAAGTCTCCCAACACCAACAAAAAGATTCACAGATGAATTCTATCAGACATACAAAGAACTGGCATCTATTCTGTAGAAATTATTCCATAACATTGAGAAGGAGGGAAACCTCCCTAATTTATTCTGAAACCATTATCACCTTGATACCAAAGTTAGGAAAGGATACAACAAAAAAAGAAAACTACAGACTAAAATCCCTTATGAGCACTGACACAAGAAAAACATCAATAAGATACTAGAAAATCTAATTCAATATCACATCAAAAAATAATTCACCATGACCAAGTGGGCTTCATTCATCCCCCAGGATGCAAGGATGGTTCAATATATGTAAATCAATAAACATGATTCACCACATAAACAGAAGCAACAGCAAAGATCATATGATCATCTTAATAGATGCAGAAAAAGCATTTGATAAAATCTGGCATCCCTTCATGCTAAGAACTCTCAATAAACTGGCAATAGAAGAAAATACCTAAAAATTACGAAGGCTGTATGTGACAAACTCACAGCCAACATCATACTGAATATGGAAATATTGAAAGCATTTCCTCTAAGAACTGGATCCAGACAAGGGTGCCCGCTGTCATCAGTTCTAGTCAACATCGTTCTAGAAGTCCTAGCCAGAGCAATCAGTCAAGAGAAAGAAATTGAGGGCATCCAAATTAGGAAAAAGAAGGTCAAATTATCTGTTTGCCAATGATATGATCTTGTATCTAGAAAACCTTAAAGACTCAGCAAAAGACTCACTTAAAGACTCCTGTTTATTGATAAATAAATACACAAAGTCTCATGTTACATAATCAATGTACACAAATCAGTGACATTTCTATATTACTAATAGTCAAGCTGAGAGTCAAATTAAGGATTTAATACCTTTTGTAACAGCTACACAGAAAGTAAAATACTTAGGAATATATTTAACCAAGGAGGTGAAAGAGGTCTAACAAGGTCTAACAAAATTATTATTTTGTATAATTCTAAATTTTGAATTATTATACAAAACACTGATGGAAGAAATCTTAGATGACACAGACAAATGGAAAAACATCCTATCTTCATGGATGGGTAGAATCAGCATTGTTAAAATGTCCTCTCTGTCCAAAAGAATTTACAGATGCAACACAATTCCCATTGAAATAACAGCATCTTATTTCACATATAAAATAATCCTAACTTTCATTTTGGAACCAAAAAAGAGACCAAATAGAGCAATCTTAAGCAAAAAGAAAAAGTCTAGAGGCATCATGTTACCTGACTTTAAATTATACTACAAGGCTATACTAACCAAAATAGTATGGTACTAATATAAAATTAGAGGCCTAGACCAGTGGAACAGAATAAAGAACCCAGAAATAAAACTATATAGCTATGACCAACTGATCTTCAACAAAGCAGACAAAACTTGTGGACTCATATTCAATAAATGGTGCTGGGAGAATTGGAGCCACATGAAGAAGGATGAAATAGGATTCCTATCTCTTACCACATACAAAAATTAATTCAAGATGGATAAAAAACTTAAATGTAAGGCATGAAACAATAAAAATTCTAGAAGAAAATGTGGAAAAAACTCTTCTAGAGTTTGGTCTAGGCAAAGAATTTATGACTAAGACCCCTGAAGCAATTATAGCAGAGCAAAGGAAATAACAACAGAATAAACAGGCAACGTAAAGAATGGGAGAAAATATTTTTAATCTATGCACCTGATAAAGGACTAATTTCCAGAATCCACAAAGAACTTAAACAAAACAGCAAGAAAAACAAACAAACAAAAAACTTTGGCAAAAAGTAGGCAAAAGACATGAACAGAGTTTTTCCAAAGATAGGCAAATGGCCAATAGGCGAATAACAAAAGTCCAATATCACTAATCAACGGGAAAATACAAATTAAAACCACATGAGATATGACCCTTTCCTTGTTCAGAATAGCCATTATTAAAAAGTAAAAAACAAACAAACAAACAAAAACAACAGATGCTGATGTGGATGCAGAGAAAAAGATATGCTTCTACATTGTTGATGGGGCCGAAACCTAGTACAACTTCCATGGAAAACAGTACAGCGATTCCTCAAATGGCTAAAAGTAGACGTATGTTTTGATCCAGCCATCTCACTACTGGTTATCTACCCATAGGAAATAAAATCATTTTATCAAAAAGACACCCACACTTAAATGTTTATCAAAGCACAAGTCACAATTGCAAAGATACAGAATCAGCGTAAGTGCCCATCAATTCATAAGTGGATAAAGGAAATGTGTTGTATATACCATGGAGTACTACTCAGCAACAAGGATAAATAACATCATTTGCAACAACTTGGATGGAACTAGAGACCATTATCCTGATGAGGTATCAAAGACCCCATTTGGTGAAAATATCAAACACTACATTTCTTACTAAAAAGTAGGAGCTAAATGATGGAAACGACATTGGAAACTAAGAAGGGGAGGATGAAAGGGGAGTGATGGATAAAAACTTACCTGCCTGGTACAAAGAGCCTGTCCTGGTGGGAGGTACACTGAAAGCTCTGATTTCAGGATTATAGAGTGTTATAAACTCTATAAATATTTTGATCCAGTAGTGAGATGATTGGTACAAAAACATTTGTACTAACTTCATGTTTTAGGGAAAGGGACTATGCACTTGAGTGCAGAGGTTGGGACTATATTTTGCCTTCAGGATTCCAGATCTGACAGACCTGGGCCTGAATACCAGCTCTTAGTGTATTAAAAAGTGCCCCGCTCTTCCCTGAGCCTCTGCTTTTTTCATCTGTAAAGTGGGGGTAATGATTGTGTTGAGGATTTGGTTTTCAAAGTACTCTTCCAAGGAACTTCAGGAGCTGCTGGCACTTACCCTTAAGAGGCTAATAGATGATAAGCTCCCAGCCATACGCAGTTTTAGTGACAGAAAATACAATAGGGCTTATTGAAGGGATCTTACAAACATACACAAGGTGAATCCCTTTCTAATTAGAGATTATCTAAAAGAGATTTGAGCCAGGTCACCACTGCTCAAATTAAATTGTATTATATGTCATTCCAGTTTCTCCTTTTTAGTGCCTAAAACATCTATCTATCTATCTATATGTATGCCCTTTTATCCTAAGAGAACTCATCGCTTTATGTAAAAGCAAGCACAAGCAAAGGAATTAGGGCCCCATTATTCAGGAACCTGCTAGTAAAGTCCTTCTTAAAAGGCAATCTTCGGAAGAGCTTAAAATACTGACACGAAACTTGAAAAAGATGAGTTAAACTAATTAATGGTATAACTTACAAGCGAAGATGGATAAATTTTCCTATTAAATCCATTAAGACTATTCTTGGTAACCTGATTTGAAGAGGCTTTAATGTTTCCCATGATTATAATGATAATCTTTCATCTGGAAAAAAGAAATACATTTAGAACTTGTATAACATTTGTAAATGTGCATTCGTGGAGTAACACTTATTTTTTTCTCCTGAATAATCTAGAACAGGGAGGTTAGTTAGATGAAAAAACTTTAAAGCTTCTGATAAAATCCATATCCTTTTCCATATTCTGGGGCAAAAAAATAAAAATATTGAATATGCAAAATATTGGTTAGAAATGCTAACTTTGGCTTCAATCGTGTTTCCTAGCCAATGGGTCAATAGTTTGTAGATAGACCTGGAATAGACTAGCGACATTATAATCAGCAGTTTTACTGAAGGATTTCATGCTTACCCAAACTTACAGGCTCAGGTATGGGAAACAGGCTCAGCCAGGGAGGGCAGAGTCCTAGGAGAGAGCTGGGCTGGTGGTGGCTGATGCCTGCAAGGGCCGTCCCACTACAGAGAGGTAGCCTAAGAATCTGAGTCTTTGTGCCGTTTGTGAATGTATGAGCTCAGATAGCTCAGGCAGTCAAGAGACAGTCCTTCTAGAAAGAGGCAGAAACTGAGCTGAGGCTAACATGCAGGGAAACAAACAAAGGAGAAGACATTCTAGGCAGGTCTTAGAGATAATAAGGAGCTCATTTGAAATGAAGTAATTTTTTTTTTCTTTTGAAACAGAGTCTTACTCTGGTGCCAAGGGTTGAGTGTACTGTAGTGTCAGCCTAGCTCATAGTGACCTCAAGTTCCTGTGTTCAAGCAATCCTCCTGCCTCAGCCATCTGCCATAACACTTGGTAATTGTTTTTCTATTTTTACCCCAGTAGAGACAGGGTCTCGATCTTGCTCAGACAGGTCTCGAACCCCTGAACTCAAGGGCTCCTCCCATGTCAGCTTCCCAGAGTGCTAGGATTACAGGTGTGAACCACCATACCTGGCCTAAATTACTTATTTTAAAAATGGATTTACACTTAAGATTAGTTTTGCTCAAATATACTCACTTTAGCATGATTAAATCTATTTCTAAATCATGAATGCATATAAAAAGCATAAACATGTATGTGTATATATGTTATCTTCTGTACATCTGTTTAGAGATATTCCACTAAATTATACAGTATATATACATACATATATACTATATCCCTCCTAAGGGATGACTTCTGACACAGCTAGTACTAATTGTTCTAGGACTGATACATGAGCCCACATATCTGTAAAAGGTTTTAGTGACAAGAGTCATATTTTTACGATAAATATAAGATAAATCTCCATTCCTAATGGGCAACTTATGTCCAGATTAACCTGCTCAAATTCAACATCCAAATGGAAGCATTATTAAACATAATTTTAGTTCCTATGCTTTTTATCATCCAAAGAATCGATATGTACATGTATGCTTTTAACTTCTATTATTATTTAATGGGGCATAAAGCCACAGACATTGGTGGAGGACCGTGCCAAACTTTAGATTCTTTTTTTTTTTTTTTTTAGAGACAGAGTCTCACTATTTCACCCTTGGTACAGTGCTGTAGCATCACAGCTCGCAACAACTTCTAATTCTTGGGCTTAAGCGATTCTCTTGCCTCAACCTCCGAAGTAGCTGGGACTATAGGCACCTGCCACAACGTCCGGCTATTTTTTTGTTGCAGTTGTCATTGTTGTTTAGCTGGCCCAGGCCAGGTTTGAACCTGACAGCTTCAGTATATGTGGTCAGTTCTATAACCACTGTGCTATAGGCACTGAGCCCAAACTTGGAATTTGAGATCAGATCCGAGGGGTGGTGGGAAGCTTAGGAAGCATCTGGGACTTGGGAATAGCTCTTCTATGTAGGGGTGGGAGGAGGACACTGGCAAACTTCCATTTGCACACCCCACACTCCTCGCTGGCCCTGTTCTAGAGTGCATGGTGCTGAAGTCTAAGGGGAGAGAGTGGAGAAAAGAGGTGAGATTGTGGCTAAAGAGAAGGGTCCTAGAGATGCCTGGCCCAGATGCTGCGTGGCATCTGTACTTCCACACTTCTAGTAACTGATGAAAGATGAAGATAATAATCACACTCAAGGAAGAACTGCCTCCTGAAACCATAAAGTGTGTCTTAGTCTTTTCTATGTCCTGCTTACTTGACTGTTTGGCTCACTGTTCTTCTCACCTTTCAAGGTCATAGGACTTATTCTCAATTTGCCTCCCCTTTTCCTCAGAGCATGAATGGGTGTCGTAACTTAGCATGAAAAGCAACTGGCATCCAAGCCTCAAGGGATCCCCTCTGGGCTCAGAGAGGATCTTGTGACTGGCATAGAGATGAAATATTAGCTATTATTATTTCTATTTTCAGTAAAACTGTGATATTTGAGCAAAATGGCCTGTTCAGAGGTACAGTATCTAACAAGGCAGGATGACTTAGGTAGCAATTTCTCCCTCCCTCCTGAATATCGTATATAAGCAACAATGTAAGCAGAAAAATAACCCAGTTTTCATTTTCAGTAAAACTAAAAGAGAGATATATGCTTGGTTTAAACAGTGTAAAAGAAGCCACTCAGATGGAAGTAAAAAGTAAAAGGTCCAGGTGGGCCAATAAAAAGACAAATAACAACAAACTCAGCAAAAATATGTTTCCGACTGGCAAAGACCTCCTCTTGAAGTCACAGACTTCTTGTTCAGAAAGAACTAAGGGATCTGAAGAAAGGGACAGGATGTAGATTCAGGGGAAGCTGCTTAGGAAGAAAAAACAGTAAGGAGAAAAAGAAGAAAGTGAAATGGCCTAGTGGCAGCAAATACAAAATTGTTATTCCTGCAGGCAAGCGGCTCACTCCCAACAAAACTGGAAGAAAACTGGAGAGAGCATAAGCACAGCTAATGAGAGAAATCCTCTTGAAACGGATCTGTTTCATAGAAACAGAGAAGACAGGACCACATAAAGGGCCATTTTCATAGGCAGCCGTCTGCCACTGTCTTTAGAGTATAAGGTCAATAAAGACAGCCTGGTTCCTCCCCTCCCATCCAAAGGACTCCCTTTTGAATGGTCAGGCCAGTAAAATCTAACTTATTTAGAGAATAATTTTTTTTTTAACAAAAGAGCTGGCAGGTTGATTAAAAAAAATAAGAAAGCATTGTGTAAAAGATCAGCAAAACATATCACAAAACACTCAGCAGAAAAAAAATGGAGAAGATGAAAATGTGGACCAAGTATAACACCAGGAATTCAAATAAAACAATCACCTTTATAAAGAAAGACAGTAAAGCAATATACAAGAACTAAGAAAAGAGATGAAGAGTCAATGGAGGAAACAGCATGTCCACAGTGGACAAACACAGTAAGGGAGAAGGATGCCAGAAAGAGGAGACTGAAGAATAGGAAGAAGAAATGAAGAAGTTATTACAAAGGTTTAGAGAGTAAATGTCAGATACAGAAAAGATGCAAGGGAAACACCTTGGACAACTAAAACCTCTGAGGAAACAAGAGGAAACAGTGTAATAGGACATATATTTAAAATATAATTTGTTGAACCAATCCTGAAATAGGAGTTGAATCTCCATGTTAAAAAGGCACAGTGTAAGCCAGGGAAAAAAGAAGTGTCAATACCTAAATCTATTCTAATGAAATTACCAGATATTAAAAATAAAAAAAATGAACATAGCAAAAAAGATACCCAACTAACTTATAAGAGAAAAAACGATAAGGCTGCCCTCAGAATTCAGTACAATAATATTCCAAGGCAATAGAAAAACATTTATAAGGTAGTAGAGAAAAAAATTGAACCAAGGATTTTATATCTGCCAGAGCTTTCTTTTAAGAATACATACTACAGAAAACCAGATCTGAACAATAACCAAGGGATTACTGTTCTCATGAGCCCTCCCAAAGGAGATCCTAGAGGACTGTAGTCAACTTAGATGACTTGGGAAATACACTTATTTATGAATGAGCAAAGGTGGAGACTGGGGTAACAGATAAGAATGAAAATGATATGTGCCCTGACAACAAAAAGATGATGCAACTAACAACAAAATAGACGGGTAAGGAAGAAGATGTGAAGTACAGTAAGTTTGCTGATTGCAAATATAACCTCCCCCCCCATATAACCATTGGGGGTCAGAAAAAAGCAGTAAAAAATGACACAGTAATACAGAGTAAACATATTTCCTAAGACAAAGGCTAAACTCTAAGAAGAAGATTATATTAACTATTATCCAGGAGCTGAAGGAAAGGAGGAGAAGTAGAAAAAAAAAAAAAGAAGAAGAAGAAGGACAGAGGAATAAGAAGAAAGAATTCTGTTAATTTTATCACTATTTAAATATATGAAGAATTATATACACACATGTCCTACTACACAAAGAAAACATAACACACAATAGTGTTAGGCCTAGTGGGCCTAGGCTAAGGCAGAAAGGTGTCAGGTCTAGGCTATAATGGAAAAATACCAGTTAACTCCTGGAAAATTTCTAGACTGCAAGCTTTCAAAAAAAGAAAAGTGAAATAAGTTTAGTTCACTCCCAAGATAAATGAGAAAATACTAATTGATTTCTTGCTTCTAGTTCACTCCCAGTTTCTTGCCAGGCTAATGCCCTGGGAAACAAACCAGAGGCACCAACTGTCACTAGACTGACCTTTAAACAATACCATGTGGGAAAGTACTGAAACTAAGCAGCATGGGGGAAAGTACTGAAACTAAGATGTATAGGAGGAAAGTACTGAAACTAAGATGTCTAGGGGGAAAATAACTAAAACAAAGATGTATGATGTATGACTAACTAACTGCAAAATTCTGCTTCTGTGCAATGCTTGCTTTCTACCCTACCTGGATGCACCTGGACAGCCTGAGTGCCAACCAGGATGCAGACCAGGTCTTAAAAACCTGACACCTTACGCACTTGGGGCTGTGCTTAGAAACCCCATGTTGGGATACTGAGGCAGTGACCCGCCGGCTCTTCAATAAAAGGATTCCTCTTCAAATTTAACTTGTTTGGGGGCAGCACCTGTGGCTCAAAGGAGTAGGGCGCTGGCCCCATATACCAGAGGTGGTGGGTTCAAACTCAACCCCAGCCAAAAACTGCAAAACACAAAAAAATTTTACTTGTTTGGTAGTATGGTCTTTGTGGAACTCATGGGCATAGCAATAGAAAAAAAAAAAAGACGTAAAGGAAAACATAAAAAATAACAGAGATGATAGGACCAAACATAACTTCTAACATCAATAAATTCAAGTGGGTTAAAATTCACCTCCCCAAAGAGAAATATTTCACTTCCAGACCAAATCACAAGGAGCAGTTGAACCGCCATACTTATTTTTCCAAGAAACATAACAATGGCAAGAAAGGTTGTTGATGTTTTGGCCCCCGAATTCCACTTTAGGTCTAAAACCTACAAATATACACATGTACATGTTTGAAGTAACATGTACAAGGCCATCCATTACATCATTGTTTGAAAGCACAAAAGGCTGACAACAATTCAAATGTCCATGGTTAAATCAAATATAGCACATTCATCCAAAGGAAAACTATACAGCTACGTGTATGACATGCAAAGATCTCCACCAGACATTAAGTTAAAAAAAGCAAAGTACAAAGCAGTGTGTACTATATTCTACTGTCTGTGTTAAAAGGGTGGAAGTGATCATAACGTACATTTGTATTCTTGATGCTTCTATAAGGATATACAGAAAGCTAATGGGCTCTGTTTTAGGACAAGGTGGGAGCTGTACCAAAAGTAGACAGGAATGGGGGGGATAATTTTTATCTTTCTTTTCATACTTCTTGGTTGTGATATGAATGCATGCCTCTTCAACATATTTTTTTTTCTTTCTTTCTTTTTTTTTTTTTTATTGTTGGGGATTCATTGAGGGTACAAGAAACCATGTTACACTGGTTGCATTTGTTGGAAAAAGTCCCTCTTACAATCGTGTTTTGCCCCCAAAAGGTGTGGCACACACCAAGACCCCAAGACCCCGCCCCCCTCACTCTTTCCCTCTC
>CAUYON010024150.1:0-24371 GCA_963573935.1 Arctocebus calabarensis | reverse complement strand
TTCCAAAGTCACAATTTTAAAATGTTGGTACACAAAATAAATCAAATGTGAAAAATGAAAAGAAAATGGCGAGTTCACGTTGAGATAACAGTTGAAGTTTTTTTTTTTTGTAGAGACAGAGTCTCACTTTATCGCCCTGGGGAGAGTGCCGTGGCGTCACACTGCTCACAGCAACCTCCAGCTCTTGGGCTTCAGCGATTCTCTTGCCTCAGCCTCCCTAGTAGCTGGGACTACAGGCGCCCGCCACAGCACCCGGCTATTTTTTTATTTTGCAGTTTGGCCGAGGCCGGGCTTGAACCCGCCACCTTCGGTATATGGGGCCGGCGCCCTACTCGCTGAGCCACAGGAGCCGCCCTGTGTTGATTTTTCTAATATATTTTTCCTTCACTTTGTTTA
The DNA here is from genome assembly GCA_963573935.1 of Arctocebus calabarensis. Taxonomy (NCBI): domain Eukaryota; kingdom Metazoa; phylum Chordata; class Mammalia; order Primates; family Lorisidae; genus Arctocebus; species Arctocebus calabarensis. The sequence goes on along the minus strand of CAUYON010024150.1, from coordinate 23,975 downwards.
TCTTTTAGTTGCTTCAAAAATGACAGAGTTATTAATGATACACTGGCCATTTAAAAATCTTTAAATACCATTTTTTAAAGGTTATGCATATTATTTAAGTTATATGAAACTATTATATAATATATGAGTGATGGCATTCTATTTTATTTAGTAGCATCAAATAATGAATCATAATCACTGCTCACATTAATTTGTTGATATTTGCTAGAATATATCTCTGAGGCGCTCAAGGAGCTTATTATCACCATTTTATACAAAATACCAGGCTTCTAACATGTGGGCTCATGTTGGGTTGTTAGTCGTATAGTATGTACATCATGTTTTTTTTTTCCTCTTTAAGTATGAAGGAGCAATGTGGCCATCTAGCCTTAAATAATTACAAAACAAAATACAAGTGGTATAATGGTCAAAGTACATGGCATCTTATTACTATTTAAAGTTCATATTTGTAGTAATTGTTGCTTAGGAATAAAACAGAAATGATGAACTACAAAAGATTAGTATTGGTGAATTGAATAGTTAAGACTCTTCTGGTTGTAAATTATAGAAAACCTAATTCAATTGGCTGAATTCAGATTGGCTCATTTAATGATGAGCTGTGGTGGTTGGATGTGGAGTCTCAAAAGAAGTAATCAGGTTTCAGCCTTCTTTCTACTTTCATCCTCTGATTTTACTTCTGTGGTCACAAAATGGTGATCACCAGATTCTAAATCAGGTCACATACTTTCTTTTTCTTATCAAAGAGGAAGAATGAGTCTGTCCTTCCCAGTACTTCCCCCCAGCTTGCATTGTCTGTCTGTCATTCTTTGTTGGAGGAGGGCAGCATGCTGGCCGCTCAAATGCTCCCAGTGACACAGTGGCCATCTGAGGGTCGTGGTGGGGTGAATTCCTGTAGAGGCATAATTGGGGTGCAGTTACTAGAAGATGTTGAGTACTCTGGTTCTGAAAACACTCAGTTGTTCATTAGAGTCTAAGTACTGAGAAAGGGGATTTTTAACAACTTCTGGTTCAGGGCTCAGCTTGAGGATAGAGACAGGATTTAGGACAAGTTATCCCAAAATATGGCTCTTTGGCATTTGAGGAAACTATAGAAGCAGGAAGCTCTTCTCCTCGCCTGTCTTTCCAACAACAAACCAGAAAAGAATGCTCTGACATTCCTTTAGGGCAAGTCGGGAGACCCTCATCCCACATGGATCTTCCCTCACCCTGAAGGAAATGAATGAGACATGGAGCTGTCTAGAAATGTCTGAGCAGACGGGCCTCAGGGAGCCGCCCCTGGATGGTTACTCAGCAGACGGGCCTTGGGGAGCCGCCCCTGGATGGTTACTGAGCACACGGGTCTCAGGGAGCCGCCCCTGGATTGTTGGTGTTATATCATGCAGCCTTTGTCCAATGTTTCTACACGACTGTCCACTTTTCCTCAAACCTAAGCATAAACACACACAGATTTCTTTGTTGGGGGAGGGTCTTCATTTCTGAAGGTCCTTGTGTCACGTAAAGTTTATGTTAAATATATTTATTGTGCTTTTCTCTTATTAATCCATATTTTATTCAAGGTGACTCAGCCTTGAACCTTGAGATGGGTGAGAAAAAAAAACAACTTGCTGTTTTTTTCCTTCTCTACAATAGAATGATGCTGATGAGATCACGACATTGTCCTTAGAGAATATTCGTACTAGCCATTTACCTCCTTCATTCCAAAGACTGGGTTCCGGAGGATCGCCCAGGCTTTCTGCTTTCTAGGCAGGATTTCAAAGGAGCCACTTATGTCTTAGGACACATTGTCCTTTGCTGAAAGCCTAAAAGTTCCAGATGGGGAGAGGCTGTGGATGCCAGTCTTGTAGTAATGGTATTCGAACAAGAGTCTCTGCATTTTTATTTGGCACTGGGTCTTGAAAATTATGTACCCAGTCCAAGTGGAAGACCATGGCTGCCCCGGGGCCCAGAAGAACAGAGGTGAGCCATGGAGAAGGAGCCAGCTGAGGGTGGGTGCTGCAGTTACTGCACTGGGAAACAGGTACTAGCCACAAGAGAAGCTCAGAGGGGTCCCTGGTGTAGATTCTGAGCACTGTCGTAAGTGATGGCTAACGGAAGAATTTTGAACTCATTAAAGAGACATAACGAGGCATCTCCATTGAGGTATTGTCTCCAAAGAACTCACAGTTGTATTCCCAGATGAACAGTGGTGTCCTTGATGATCCCTGAAGTCCAGAGAACACAGAGCTGCTCTGTCCACTCACTCCTTCTTTATCCACCCCAGCCCGGGAGGAGCCAGAAGTCAGCCGAGGGGGACACAGGTGAGCTGAGAAAGGAGAAGGCTTTGAAAGGGAGGAGAAGCCCACCCACATCTGCTGTGGGTCTCTGCCAGGCGGGCACAAGTGGTGGGAGGGGAACAAGGAGAGAAATTTAAACTCTAAGAGAAGTTCAGAATTTGGACATTTGCAGACGTTTGGACAATTAAATTGCTGACATTGGACTGCTTTTTTACTACGAAAGATAACTGGAGGATTTTCCTTTTCTGAGAGTGACCAGAAACATCACGTGACTTGTTTAAGATGCAACTCAAAGATGAGAAAACTGCAGAAAGGGGTTTAATGAGCAGAGATGAGAAACAAGAGCATCATTTTCCCCCAGAGCCACTTCACCTCTGCAAAGGCCGTGGAAGATCTTTTTTTGTAGATCATATTAGTAATTTTATACACAAGGTATCTCTCTTGACCTTGACCAAGGTATCTCTTTTAAATGCAAAGTTAAAAAGCCCTCAACATTTTTGACATAATTAAAATTGCATGTAAATTGATATTAGGAAAAACATTTTGTGAAGAAGTTGCTTCCAAAAGCCTCCACTCATGGTGACCAGCGGGATTTGATAGCGAAGGAAAGCCCAGCACACGTGGGTCTACACGCCAGCATTATTCCCACTTGGTGATAATTGAATCTCACTTGTGGTAGCTTATCCTATCAGGATCTCACCTATGTTGTTAAAGAGAGGAAATTAAGTGCACAAACCGAGAAGTCTGGAAGTACACTCAGAGTATGTTAAGGTTGTGACAGAAACTAAAAAGGAAATTCACAGTTTCAACTGAACTCCCATCAACAGACTCAAAGGAGCATATGAAGGAAGTGGTTTAGAAGACGCCTGTGGTGCTGAGGGATTGGAAGGCGGCCTTCACTATAAATTTCCTTGTTTTCATTAGCTTGGGTTACAACAAGCTGAGCATTTTTTGGATGTCCTTTTAGGTGAGTGAACTTCCTTTGTTTTTCTTACAAGTTCCATACTAAGAGAACTTCTGTAATCAGCAATCACACATTTTGTTTCTATTTTTTTGTAATTTCACAATGAAAGACAAATTTATCCATTATCTCATAATTAACAAACCTGGATCACAATCCTTCCTTTGTGTCACAAAACATTCTTCTAAGGATTGGGAAAACTGGTCCAGCAGGATCCTCTGCAGCAAGACCAATTCAAATGGTAGTTCACGAATGGAATCTCAAGTATTTATTTTCACATATGAGTAGGTAAACATTACATACATAAGAAACGAATATTTTTTTTTCTGAAAAGTAGCGTAATGAAACACAGATACCTCAGGTATTTAGTCATCAGACAAAACCGAGAAACAGTGCTGGTAAGCCTCAGGACAAAACCTGTTTGCTAGAGAATTCAGACCCTTTTCATGATAACGTCACCTTTACCTGTGGCCTTGGCTTTATTTTATTTTTTAAAAAAATTCAAATGGACTTTTCCAAAACTTAGTATGCAAGTATTACTGAATTCATTTACTAACTAAATCCTGAAATTACATGGTTTATTTTTTAATGACCCAAGTGAGTATGACATTTCATTCCATTTTGCCTTCACGGATGGGCATTGGTGAAAACTAGAAAAAAATGCACTTTAATGTTATAATACTCCAACTTTAAAATTATGTTTTATATCAAAATAAAACAGCAGATAAAAATGTAAGTTTAACGTAAAATTCCTCAGTTCCTTTTGCCATAAAATAGCACTAGATCAACATCGTTAAACACTAGTATAACTCTTATCCTGAAGTCTCTTCCAAGTAAACAATCCTTCCAGGATATCAGTTTTCTGTAGTGATGTGCTAGACGAGAACCTTAGTTTCTATGCCAAGAATAAAATTTTAGCTCCCACATATTTGCATATGTAAACATTTTCAAATTCATGTTCTCTGTACACACTAAGCCTCTTGTGTTTATATATATGCTTTTGTGATTGGTCTTCAAACTTTTTTAGGCAATGAAATAAAAATAACAACAGGGAGAATTTTGATCATTGTTAGCATTTATGATTATGTTTAGCTCTTAAAGAACAATTATAAAAAAATTGAAAACTCTGAATAAAAAGTATTTATATTTTTAATTTTACTCAACCTCAGATTCATGTATGAAATTTGTCAGGATCTCTTAATTTGGCAGCAAGGGAGTCACTGGCTAAGATACAAGATAAAAGATCCTTCATCCTAGTAGAATATAATAGGTTGTTTTCATTTTTCTTCAGTAGAAGCCAACTCAACTAGATTTATTTACGTGACACCAAGTCTAAGGCATCGCCATGGGTACAAGATGTGAGGAGTGAAAAATGGCAATAGGTACACACACTTGATTATACCCAATGTACACTAAAATATTCAAATCCTGAACATTGAGAAAATATAAGAATCTCCCCAAAAGGTGTGCTTTGGCTGTTGCAAATAAGGATTGTACTTAAGTTCCATGTTACTTCAGTGTCTATGAATTTCACTGCACAGATAATTTATAGAAGACTTGCCTGAATAATTATCTTGCAAAGAATTCAGGAATATCAGTCATTTCAAAAACCGAATCAATTGTTTTCCATGGTCCCAGAGAGAACAGCTATTACATTACACATTTTCTGCTGTTTTGTCAAATGTTATTTTTTGGTTCTCTGTACTTATAGCCCATTAATTTAGTAACCCAAGATACAAACCATCTTTATTGCTTCTCTCTGACCCTTGGGGGTTCTTCTGAGAAATTGAACTAGTAGGAGAAAGGAATTAAGAAATTCTGTGTTCGTGCTGTCACTGATTCTTCACTATACATTCTTCAAAAATCTTCCGTTTGACAGGAAATGCCGTTATTTCACTGTCTGTCATTCTTCAGCAACTTGTGGGAGACGTGGCTTATTCATCTTTCATCAAGTATTTATTGAACACTTACTCTGTGCCAGGTATTTTGTTAGTACTAGGAACCCAAAGAATGATAATACTCTTGCCCTAAAAGAGCTATTATAGCATATTTATGTCTACTCCATCTGGGCTGCCATAACAAAATATCATGAGTTGGCTGGCTTAGAAATAGCAGGGGCTGATTTTTTATTGATCCTAGAAGCTGCAAAGTTAAAAATTAAGGTACTGGCAGATTCAGTGCCTGGCAAGAGCCTGCTTCCTGTTTCATAAATAATGCCTTCTTGTAGGTCCCCACCAAAAGGACAAGGGAGCTTTTAAGGTCATTTTAATAAATGCACTAGTCCTTTCATAACCTGATCACCTTCTGAAAGCCTCACCTATTAATACCACCTATTACCTTGAGGGTTAGGATTTCAATATATGATTTTTGAGAGACACAAATGTTTAGACTTTAAAAACATATATGCTAATTGGTGTCTCATTTATGCATACAAATAGGAATAAGAAATTTATGAAACAACTTAATATCCTTATAAAGAAGCCTTTTAATATTATAGTTCACATCTATTAGCAGATGTTGCTAGATAAGTACATTCATATTGATGGTGGAGATTGCAGTGGTGCTAGTGGTATGGTGATTGGTTCCAAAAACTAAGTTTCAGAGCAAAAAATAAACGCCCCACAGTTATCAATTGGGAAGTAATGATATATTAGACAGAGAAAAAGAATTGCAGAAAAAGAGAGGTATACAGAAACCCTGAACAATTGGATTGATGTATGAAAGGGATGCAATTGTATATTAAGGGAATTGAAACTGCTGTTAGCAGCAGAGAAAATAAATTGGCACCCTCATTTTTTAATATATCTTGTAAAAATCGATCAACACCTATTGACACTTGCCAATCATTTTCAAGTTTTCTTATATGAGGAGTGAGCTCAGCCACAGCTTCATGGGCATCTACTGATTTATTGTCTTTGAAAATGAATGTTTGGATTGGTGTCTTGGGGGCTGAGTGTTGAGAGGCACATGAGATGGTTGATTATACACCCAAAATACAGCTCTATGCTGCAGAAGAGTCACCTTAGCCTCCTTAGGGTAGCAGAACATTACTCAACACCTCTTTATAAAGTTGGTTTGATATTCCAAAGACTTTAAGGGAAACCTGTTAGGATCTATAATGTCTAAGATCGCTGTTTTAGGGGAGTAGCAACTGTTCCAGGAATCAAATTCTAGAGCAAACAAATTTAGATTTTTAGGGAATTATATCATTTGAATGTATACTCCTCCAAAATTCATATTAAATATATTAAATATGATGGAACTTAACCTCTAAGGTGACAGTATTAAGAGGTGAGCCCCTTTAGAGGTTATTAGGTCATAAAGGCTCTACCATCATGAGTGAAAGTTTAAAAGTCTTTTAAAAGGTCTTGAGGGAGTGAGTTTGTCCCATATTAATTCTTCTGCCATGTGAGGAGACAGTGTTTATCTCCTCGGAGGGTGCAAGAGTCTCAACCTTGGACTTCCCAGCCTCCATAACTGTTAAAAATAAATTTCTACTAGTGATGAATTACCTAGCCTAAGAGAATTTGTTATAAAAGCAGAAATGAACTAAAACAGGGAACAATAAAAATAGCAAACATGTATCTCTCATTTTTATTGACATCTTACAACACATTAAGAGTAAACCTTTATGAACATTATTTGACCTTGAAACAGTCATGCAGGGTTGGTATAATTAATTTCCCTTTACCAACTAAGAAGCTGAGTTTCAGAAAGTTCGAATAAGTTTATCTAAGACTCTACAGATCAAAAGTATCCAAATTGGGTTTAAAATCTAGAGTATCTCCAAAACCTGTGTTTGCACCATCATTCCAATTGCCAATGGGGAGATGGATGGACTTTATACCATAAGACATATGGCAGGGCCTTTTTAGACGTATGAGTTCCTTATTTCTGATATTTTCTTATGCTTTGAGTATAGTACCGACAAACTATTAAATAGCGTTCAACTGGTTCAGCTGCATTGGTAGCAGAAGTCCCCGCTGGGTCTTGATTCATGGGGTGTTCATCTTTTATTGCAATTTTATTCATGCTTGCACTCAGAGATTTTGCTAGTTGACTCATATCTAGGAAATTTGGAGGCAAACTTAGGGTAGACCAATTTGTTTCTCATGGAATTGTTGAGAGAAAAGGGCATCTGAGAGAGCAGAGGTGAAACTTCTGAGCAAAGGCTGTGAGCTGTTTATTTGCTGCTCTGATACATTTGTCAAATGCCTCGTCCTGAGTGTGTGAGTTCTCGATGATAACTCATGAACTGCTATAAAATGCTTTCAGAGCCAGAGATAAAAGGAACTGTGCCAGAACTGATAATGCAGTTGCTATGTTTGAAGCACTATATTATAAACAATTTTATTTTTGCTATTATTGTCCTTCCCTGATATTTTAGGGACTTAATTTTGTCACAGTTGCTTTTGAATGATGTTTACTACAGATTGACGTATTAGTTATTAAGTTTTTATTGTTACATAAAAATTTCCATTTACTCAAGGGAAGAACTGTATATAAATCAGAACTGAATAATATAATGACTTGGTGGGTATAATTTATTAGTATTACGACTTTAATTAACTTGTTCAGAATAATGAGTATGTGAGTTACCCATAGTTCTTTGTGGGTGTATATACGTAAATGTGTGTGTATATGTATATCTTAGGGTTTTCTCACCTTGAGCATGTTCCATAAACATCAATAATCTCAAATCAGTGAACTTCAGTATTTTTGTATTCATGAAAAAATGAAATTTTATGCAAAATAATTTTTAATCATATTTTCCAGGATGTTCATGAGCATCTTATTAGAGTTTATTACATGACTTGTAGTATGACTTATCCCACCTTTATTGAGTTAATTTAAAATACAATAAAATTCATTCATTTTTAGATGTGCATCTGTGGACAGTTTGATAAATTTTGGTAATTATATCATTTAACTACCACAACAACAAATACATGGAAAATTTCCACCACCCTGATAAGTATCTCATGCCCTCAGCACAGGAAACCCCTTTTATGCTTTCTGTCACTACTATTTTAGTTTTTCTAAAATCCAATCTGAATAGAATTATGTGATATATAGTCTGTACTAGTCAGACTTCTTTAGAGAAATAAGACCTAAATGTTGAGTATGGATATGTGCTATGTATATTTAAAAAAAACACCCTTTGATTATGGGGGCAAACAAGTCTGAGATTTGCCAGAGAAGCCAAAGGCCAGATACTCGGACAGGACCTGCTGGAACAAGGCACTTTTGAAACCAAAGGCTGTCAGAGAGGCGGCATTTCTGCGTTTTCCACAGACCCCAGTCTCTTAAGGCTTCCAGCTGATTGGGTGAGCTTACTTACATTAGGGATGGCAATCATCTTTATTCAGTCTGCTGATTGAAATGTTAATCTCATCTAAAAATAAAACCCTCAGCAAACTTGTATGTATGACCAACAGCCGGGCATCATAACCTTGCCAAGTTGACGCATAATATTACTCACTACAAAGGCTTTTGTGTTTGATTTCATTCACTTAAGCATAATGTTTGTGATCTTTGTCCATACTATTGCATTCATTATTAACATCTTATTCCTTTATATTGTTGAATTGCATTCCAGAGTGTGACTGTACCACAATTATTCAATTTACCAGTGTATCAAACTTTGTTATTTATTAATTTATTTAAGTCTTTGCCTAATATAAAAAATGCTGCTATGAACTACAACAATTAAATAGCTTTTAGACTTACACTAAACTAACATCAATTTTGCCAGGTGTGGTGGCTCATGCCTGTAATCTTAGCACTTGAGAGGCCAAGGTGTATGGATTGCCAGAGCTCACAGGTTTGAGACCAGCCTGAGCCAGAGCAAGACCTGGTCTCTAAAAATAGCCTGGCATTGTGGCAGACACCTGTAGTCCCAGATACTCGGGGGGCTGAGGCAAGGGAATCACTTGAGCCCGAGAGTTTGAGGTTGCTGTGAGCTATGATGCCATGGGACTCTACCAAGGATCACAAAGTGAGATTCTGCCTCAAAAAAAAAAAAAAAAGAAGAAGAAAAAAGAAAAGAAAACCATCAATTTTATCCATATACTGCTATATACAAATGGCCTGTGTTTATATGGGGGGGGGCTTCAAAAAGTTCATGGAAAATTCATTTTAGTAAAAAATTACGCGTGGATTTCAAAATATCTTTTGCCTCAAAATTAACTCATACTGTCAAAACCTCTCTGAAAAGAATCTTGTTTGAGGTACTAAGAAGGAAAAAGAGTCCATTTGAACAGAGCCCCATTAGAGCAATGTGAATTCTGCTAAAATGGAATCAAGAACAAACATCAAATATTTGGTCGAAGAATGATAAAATCACTGATGCTTTAAGAAAAGTTTATGAGGACAATGTTTCAAAGAAATCAGCAGTTTACAAAGTGGTTAACTTGTTTTAAGCAGGAATGAGATGATATTGAAGACAAGCCCACAGCAGCAGATCATCCACATTGACTGGTAAAGAAAAAATTGATCTTGTCCATGCCTTAATTGAAGGGGACCAACACTTAACAGTACAAGTGACGCGCAGTACCAGAGATGTCTCAAATGGTTCAGTTTATACAATTCCCACTGAAAAATTACAGAGCAAACTTTCCACTCCGTGGGTGCTCAAACTGGTGTGCCCAGGTCAGACACAAAGAGAACAGAACTTTCAATGGAAACTGTAAATATGTGGGATGAGGATCCTGAAACATTTCTTTGAAGAATTGTAAAAGGAGATGAAAGGGGGCTTTACCAGGCTGGTCCTGAAGACAAAGCATAATCAAAGCAGCGGTTATCTAGAGGAGGGCTCACCCTGTGAAAGCAAAAGCAGAGTGGTCAAAAGCAAAGGTCACGGCAATAAATTTTGAGGGATGCATAAAGCAGGTTTTTGTTGACTTTTTGGAGGGCCAAAACATGATCACATCTGCTTATAAAGCAAATGTTTTCTGAAAGTTAGCCAAAGCATTAACAAGAAAACATCATGAAAAGCTTCCCCAAGAGTCCTTCTCCACCACAACAGTGACAATGACAGTGCCCCTACCCATTCCTCTCATCAAAAAAGGCTATCTTGGAAGATTTTTGATAGGAAATCATTAGGCATCCACTTTACAGTCCCGATTAGCTCCTGCCAACTTTGCTTTGTTTCCTTAATTTCAAAGATCTTTAAACGGCACCCATTTTTCTCTGGTAAATAATATTAAAAAAAAAACAAAGACAGCATTGATACAGTTAAATTCTTAAGACCTTCAGTTCTTTAGGGATGGAATGAATGTCTGGCATCACTGCTTAAAAAGGTGTCTCGAACTTGATGGAGCTTATGTTAAGAGATAGTTTATATTTTAAATTTTTCTCTTTTAACATCATTTTTTCCACAAATATTTTAAAGTCTCCTCATATTGCCCTTTAGCATCTAGAGTATATTTGCACTTGTTTCCTCAAAAAATTTCCACCATGAAATTATTCTAATAACAGAACACACAAAATACCACTTTCTGAACATGTTTGTTGTTATGTATGCTACCTCATTTATTAGTTACAACAGCTCCATGACTTAAGTGTTTTGAGCTCCATTTGCAGTTGACATTTAACGATATGTAAGGACTTGCATAAGACGGCTACAGTTAGAAGCCAACATGGGAATTCAGACCAGGATGTTCTGACTCTAGGCTCACACATCCCTATTCACTGGTGATAGTCAAGGGCCTACCCAGAAAATGATAAAATTGCAATAAAGCCTGGTCAGTGGTCAGTTAATCTGAAGGAATATTTTTTTTTCTGATTTATAAAGAATAAAGTCTTTACCAATCATGGCAAATTTGAGGATAAGAAAAATTCAACAAGTGATCATCTAACAAAGCACTAACATAGAATGGGTTCTTCCCCATGCGAGGCTGACACAATTAGTCTTCTCACTCGAATCTCCCTCTGTGCTTTCTGAAAATGACATAGGATAGTGCCCAACTTGCAATAGTTTATGGTTCAATCCATGAATTTTTGAAATTTTCTTTTCCTTTCTTCCTTTAGTGATTCTCTTGCCCTTTGCCTCCCAAGTAGCTGGGATTACAGGTACCCACCACAAGGCCCTTTTTTTTTTTTTTTTTGGTAGAGATGGGGTCTTATACCCAGGCTCACTCCAACTGATGCTGGAAACTCTAAGCTCAGGAAATCTACCTGCCTCGACCTCCCACAGTGCTGGGACTATAGGTGTGAGCCACCAAGCCCGGCCTCAATCCATGATTTTTTTAACTTCATGGTGGTGCCCAAGCAATATGCATTCCACGTGCTCCTCAGCTTATAATGGAGTTTTACGCTGGTAAACCCATCATGAATGTAAGATATCTTAAGTTAAAACTGATTTGCTATATTTTCAACTTAAGCAGCATTTATCATAGGTGGCCCTATTGTCCCACTGTTAGTCAAGGAGCATCTGTAAATCAATCATGAGATCACTGGTGTAAGCCGTGATTCACACAGGGTGGTCAGTGCCTGTGGTTAACCCTGGGATTGCTCTCAGATGACCTAACTCTTCAGCCTTCACATTGTCACAGACTGTTGTCCTTTGTTAGATGGAGTTATTTGGTGATATTGGTAGAGTTCTTGAATGTTGCTATGGGCAGTTCACAATCTCAGTACAGATCTGAAGCAGATGATTTTTAATGTTTCTCAATGAAATTCAGTATGATCAAGAGTCCATTTCATAACTTGAAAATTCAGATCACTCAATAAAAAAAATTCATGTTGAGCATCTACAGTAGAGCACGTTATTGTCAGGAGCGTCTGCATCTATCTCTTATTTACTATATGTTTATATCAATTTTTGATGTTTATAGAATTTCAAAATAATATACGATATAATACAAATGATCAAATATTTGTGCTAGTTTGACAGATAGAGTATGAAGTATGTTTCAGGCATCAATCTCCTGTGAGGTGGGTGCTGAAACCTTCATTTTACAAATAAGGAAAAATGAGGCTCACTAGAATGAAATACTTTGTTCCAGATGACATAGCTCTTAAGTGGTTGAGTTGCAATTAGCACTTATGTCTGCCCGACTTCAAAGTGTGTCCTCTGATCTAGGAGGCAGACGACCTTTTCTGCAAAGGGCCAGTGAATGTTTACCTAAGACTTTGTTGTCTGTGAGATAAAATTGAGGCTATGATACAGGTGTTGATGTGTTATACCATCTCTGCCACGATTGCTCAGCTTTGTTACTATAGCATGCAAGCAAGAATATCCAGTGTGCAAATGACAAATGTGGCTGTCTCCTGTGAAACTTCATTTACAAAAATAAAGACTTGGTGTATGGGCCACATTTTACCACCCCCTGCTCAGATCTATACTGTCCCTTTTATTTGGTGGAAGGAGGGGTCTTTTAGCATTTTTAAGTTATGGGATAAGTGGAGAGTTTTAACTTGACTGTTCATCTAGAAAGTTCGATTAAATGGCACTGAATAAAATTCCACTTTAGTGCCACCTGTTCTTGGAAATATGCAAAGAATGGATAAATTGTCCTCTTAGACAATGTGGGTAGACCTGAGATCTCGGAACAGTGGGTTAGCTGAATAGGATAATAAAGGCAACCCAAGTGCCCTTCAACACATGAATGGAACAATAAACTGTGGCATATGTACACCATGGAATACTATTCAGCCATAAAAAGAAATAGACCTTTTGTATCTTTTGTAACAACCTGTACAGATTTGGACAGCACATTCCTAAGAATTACAGGAAAAACAAGCATCACATATGCTCAATATTAAATTGGAACGAGTAGATTAACACTTATGCCTTATCTGAGAGCAAATGCAATTAAATTCAAGAAGAGCAGAGAGGGTTCAGCAAGTTCCCACTCAAAAGGAACAATGAACAGGTGTGTGGCGTGTTTCCTGCTTGGAGGAAACAATTATAACTCAGATTGTGCCTTATACACACAAACAATGTAACCTGATGGCGTGTACCCTCTTATTAATCTGAAATTAAAAAATTAAAAATAAACAAATACATCACAAATAAAATTATTTTTAAATAGTTAAAAAATCATAAAAAGGTAGGTCATGTGATGATCTTTAATTCTCTGAGAAAGAACATTTCATTCAGTCTCTGCGTAAATTTTTGGCTTACGTTTCTATGCTGGGAGCACTTCACACCAACTAGATTAGTCTCTGATGGCCGCTCTAACAAATTGCTACAAACTTAGTGGCTTCAAGAATACAAGTTTATTATTCTGCAGTTCTGAAGGTCAGTAGTCTCCCTGGGTTAGAATCAAGTTTCAGCAGGACCGTCTCGCTCTGGATGCTCCAGGGGAGCAGCTGCCTCCTGCCCCATCTATCTTCCCAGTCTGGCCCGCATCATCCGGCCTGGCCCTTCTCTCCTCGGTCCCACCAGCTGCTTTTCCCTACAGCTGGCTCTGTCTTCTAAGAACCTTTGTAATTACTCTCGGTCCACTCAGGTAGTCTGGGCTCTTCCTCCACTCACCCCACCGCCCTGACCCTGAATCCTTACCTTCATCCTTCCTCCCTGGGGGAGTGTTACTCCCTCCATCACGCAACAGTGAGAGCTAACAAAGAGGGAGAGGCCGTTCCTGTGGTCAGGGCTGTTCGGACAGAGGCACGGAGCACTCTCCGGGGGGAGGAAGCCCACTTATGAGCTGGCCTGTCACCTTTCACCTGTATTCTTCACCAGCAATAAGTGTGAGTATTTCTGAGGCTTCTGTGCCCTCCTCCAGCTGAGTGTAAGCAGTGACAGCCACCCCGACTCCATCAGAGCCTGCGAGTTTATCAGTACGCTGGCGCGTTCTCTCTGTCTCTTTTAGCCAAGTAATTTGTAGCATTCAAACTGCAGCTATTGTTAAGGAAATGATTTAAAGATGACTCACATGTGGATGGTGTTTAGCACCTACTGAAAGGATCTGTTCAATTTTCTTTCTTGCAGTGTCACAGAGAAATATGCAAAGCCTCCTTTTAAAACAGATTTACAGAGAAATGCCCTATTTTGTTATACCTGCAGAACCAAACATTGCAAGTGTTATTTATTTCCCCTAATAAGTGTTGGCTAATACTACATTGTTGGGGTATAGGTATTAGATCTTTCAGAATTTAGTGGAGAACACCACAAGAGAATATTCTCACGATGAAAGGCAACTGTCTGATGATGCTACCGTGGTTTACACCAGGGGATGTTAAAGCAAACAGAATGATATTCTTTGCACAGGGTCACTTAGACGAACTGAAAGCAGAATGATGAGCTGGTCTGTGATCACAAAGCCTCCCAGGAGAAGTTCTGGTGACTCTGTGGTAAACAAACATCTACACAGTGCTTTTGTGCTCTCAGCGGAGTCTGCACGTGTGACCACGTTACCATTACACCAAGGGAATTGCAGATAAAGAACGCTGTGTTCTGAATTACATGGAAATTGCTTCTCTGATCATAGGAGCTGAGCTGAGGCTGCTTGCAGGCGGGAGCTAGGTCTCACAGTCAGACGTGAGGGCCAAACTGCGCTTCCAAATAGGTTATGATAATACCTTGTGGCTATGTCTTTGGCTGCAGAAAGTGTGAATAATGGAATCATACTTTTTAAAGCATCAGGCTTTAGACATTTCCGGGTATCATTAATCCCTGGCAGTAAAACCTGGGCTGATGAGTAACATTCTAACTTTAAAATTCCTTTGTCCTTCATAGAAGGATATTCCCCCAACTGAAACACCAGGAAGCAGATTTAAGTTAAAGAGTTGGCAGACAGTTAAGGGTTATTAAATACTGAAGCCAGGTATTGAAAGAGATGGCAAAGTCGTCTCTAGCGGTCTTTAATAATAGTTTGGGAGTTGTCTTGCCTGAAGGCAAAGGGTATTTTTTGATGTGTGAGATTTGCATGTTGTAGATTTGGGGAGATCTTTGAGAAAGTCCTTTAGATTCTCTTTGGTACAAATGAGATGTGGAAACCCAACTCTGCTTCCCTTCTCTTTAATAGCCAGTCATAATTTAGGGGTGAGGCTCTCCACCCCTTTCCTTGGTTTGAAGAGCTGTAAGAAAAGAAAAAAGTCCATTTTTGACCTTTCCAAGGGCTTCTGAGTTACTAGGTGTTAAATCCACACGGAGGAACAAGGGGCTGTCTCGGGGTCTGTCCTTACCCAACATGGAACTGAGGAGTCCCCGGCGCTCAAGACAGAAGCTGTTGGTTGTGCTGAGATCGGAGCTCTGAGTCTTGTGGAAGAGGTGTAGGCAGCTAAAGGCCAACTCAGTCCCAAGCTTTTCAACCCATTCGGAAAATGATGCTCATGAATTTAGAAGCATCAGGCCTGGGGCAAGGAACATGTGGTTATGGAGTCTTAAACATATTGGCCGATTAAATACGTCCCAGAAGAATGGAATAGTTCCTGAGGGAAAGGACACTAGCGGGGTGATGGTCTCTTGGGAAAGGAGAGGGTCCGAGTGGTAGGGGTTCCTTTCATTTCGTTCTCTGCAACCGTTGCGTCTCTGGACCTTTCCGTGGGGCTTGCTTTCAGAAAATTGACAGCGGTTTGTCTCTGAGGGCGTCACGGTCAGGGCAGACCGTTCCATGTTTCACGTTCTTGATTGGAGGCTGCACCGAAGCCAGGTGCTCCTTCATGTTAATGACTTGAGCAAAGTCAAGTGAGGCATGCTTACTTGGCGAGAAGTCTTCCCCGTACCTCTTGTTCTTTTATAAATTTTCCAACCTTATAGATATACAATCCACATGTGGAGTTCTCTCCCTTTCTCTATTTTTCTGATCATTAAAAACATTAGCCCCAGCTCAGACGCACAGCTCTCATCCACAAATCTTCTTCCTAAAGAAATTTTTTTTCCTTGAAGAAAAATCTCTAGGCGTAATTCTGTTTTCATCTGATGATCCACAATTTCCTTCAGTGTCCACAGGATTATATGTTCACCTTTGACATGGCTGACACTAATCATTGCACTTTGGTCCTGGGTACAGTAGCTTACACTCATTGACAAGGAAGCTTTATAATCACTTTGTACTATATGCTTGATTTTGTGAGGAATAAAATATAGGAGTTGTATTTTGAGGAATATAAAATTAAAATCATTAATGTTAGTTATATTCCTCATATTTTATTAATTTATATATTATTGATAAATTGAGTTCTGTGAATTATTACCATATTGGGATGAGAAAAGAATGATTTCACACTGAAGTATATGTGTAGCACAATATGTATATTTTGCAACATGAAAACATGACCTTTTTTCTAGAAAACTAGAATTATGTGATGGCCAACTTGGAAAAAAAATTTTCCACAAATCTGATAATGATAGAGACATGTGTTGGTTTGTACAAATAGTATATTGTAATCATACTATCTCTTTGTACACTGTTACTGGTATGCTAATAAATAAACAAAGCACATTATAAAAGAACTCTTCCCTAAAGGCTCAGAATCTGTATCACTCAGTCAACAAAATTTAGACATAAATAAACATTGACACCATGAAGGGGTTGCCAAGTGGCCTTCCAGGTTATTGCTGGGAACCCACAGAGAATGTGCAAAGCTAGGTTCCTTTTTCAGACGAATCACTTGAAATACGAGGAGGGAAATCTTTACTGTATACATAAAAGGCAAACAAAGAAATAGAGAAAAATGGGAAGTGTTTAAAAAAACAGAAAACCCAGAGAACCTTTGGGCTGATTATGGCAGACCTCAAAGTACAGCTTAATCCACAGTGTAATTACTCTGGTCTGGAATGGATCTAAATGGCTAGGTCTGTGCTGTAGCCATGAGGGCTCACCAGGTGCAAGGAATTGTGTGGTTGCTTGGGGTGTAGACATAAATGAGGGTGTTTCTAGGGAGAGCACAGTCAGCAATGGCACATTAAGCTCCCGCTAAGGTTAAGTACAGGGCAGTAACGGAACCTCTCATCCCAACCCCATGGGCTCAGTGGAGGCTCACCATGGGAGGTGGTGAGGGTGGTGGTCATTGCACCCTAAAGAGGCATAGGAGCTGGTCAAATAATAGGAGGAGAGTGAGGTTACTAAGAGAGGAGGGTGCTCCGGGCAGGGGAAAAATAGCCCAGGGTTGGACAAATGCAAGGAGGTTCCTGGACTGCAAGTGGGTTATGAATTGCTTGGTTGACAGAAGCATGACCACACAAAACATCCTGTGAGTGCACTAGGCTACCTGACAAAAGCGGACTGATGATGCAGGTGGAATTAAGGTTGCTCATCAGACTTGACTTGAAATTGGGAGTTTCTTCTGGATTATTTGGATGGACCTTATATAATGACAAGGTCCTTAAATGTAGAAGTGGGAAGCAGAAGAGGTGGGAGTGATGCTGTTATGTGATGATGTGACCCCATGATGTGATGTGACGATGTGATGATGTGATGTGATATGATATGGTGTGATATGATGTAATGATGTGATGACGCAATGTGATGTGATGATGTGATGAGGTGCTGTAATATGATGTGATATGATATAATGATGTGATGATGTGATGTGAGTGATATGGTGAGATATGATGGGATGATGTGATGCCGTGACGTGAGTGCTCATCCTGTTGTTTCTGGCCTTGAAGACGGAGAAAGGGGCTGTACACCGGGGAATGTAGATGGCCTCTAGGAGCCAGAGAAGGCAGGGGAATAGTCTCCCCTGGAACCTCCAGAGTATGTCGCAGCCCTACAGCACCTTGATTTCAACCCAGAGAGACCTTCAGAGTGTAGGACAATAAATTTATGTTGTTATTTTAATGCAGTCACTTTGTGGTAATTTGTCACAGAAGCAACAAAAAACTAATGCAAGTGAATAGCATCTTGAAAAAATGGAGTCAGGCGCAGTGAGACCAGAAAGCCAGATGAGCCTGGAGCTTTGGAGGATCCGCTCATGCCCTGCTCTGCCATTGGGCTTTAGCCTTCCATTCAGGTTCATGGGGGACTCTTGAAGCATTTAGGGAGGGAGCAGCATGATGACGCGTTTCAAAGATGTTACTTAGGAAACAAGAAGGATTACAGGTGGCAAATAGGGGGGAGACTGTCAGGAGAGATTGTATAATTGGGGATTTTAATTAATCTGCATCAACATGACTTGCTGAGTGATTATGTGTGAGCGGCAGGAAGAAAGGGCAGCCTTCAGATTTGACAGCCATGTTCTCGATCGAAGAGTTGTACCTGACGGGAAATTCACTGGGGACTCGGCAGGTGGTAGGAATGCTCCTGCAGCTCATTGGTGAGAGTTGGTGGAGCTCATTCTCAAGGCCTCTTGGCTCTCAGAGAAGCGGGAGATAAGGCCAGCTGTTGAATACATTGGTCAGAGGTATGGGGTGAGAATTCTAAGGAAGAAAATGAAGTTTGCCTCATTGTTTTGAAGAGGCATTAGAATTTCTGCTCATAGTGAATATGGAGGAATTAACAGGCTCCTTGGAAGGGCCAGGGAGTGTCAGGCCCGTGGAACACTTTACTTGTGATTAGAACAGGTCCCCTCTCATTATTAGATTGGTCAGCCCTTTGTCTTTGTCTCAACTTCAGTATGGTGCACTGAAGCACTTCTCCCTGCTGGGGAGATGTCAGCTCGTCATGAGGTACCTACATGGAGTAGTTTGGAACCCTCAAACTTTTTGAGGCAGGAGTTGGTTCATCACCTCTACTTTTAGATCCCGCTTAACCTCTCTATGGCTTTTGTAAAATCAAATAATCTCAGAGCTGGCAGATACAGCCCAAATCTATGCCGGCAAAGGTGTGCCCAGGTGAGATTCCCAGCCTTGCTTTCGACAAAAACCCCGTCTTCAGAGGGCAGCTCACTATGTATTCAGATGGTTCTAATCCCTAAACATTTCTCTCTTATATTGAACTAAAACCTGCCTCCCCGTAATTTTTGTAAGGTGATTTGATTTCCGGAACAACACGGAGAATTTAATCCCTTTTCAATCTTTCAACCCTTTCCTATGAAGGAGCCGGCACGTCCCCCTCCACATCTCTTCTTTTCTAGGCTGAGCAGGCTCCATTTTTCACCATGACCAGTTTCTCAACTGTTTTTCACCTGTCAAGTTTCCTTCCTGTCACAATCTTGGCTACATTTCTCTGAAACACCATATGTTGTCATATCTATTTCTTTTTTTGAAAAGTATAAAGACTAAAGTTGGAACAAAGCTCTCCAGGTGTTGTATGGCCGGCAAAAAGTAGATGAGAATATCATCTTCATTTTCTGTAATCAGAGAAAATTGCCAGCAATTACTCCCCTAGGGTACCCTTTCTCCTCTAAGCTCCTCTCGCCAACCTTGGGCTTAGCCATTTCCTCTTTCACTTCAGTCTTGTTGTTGGGATCAATCCTTCATTCAGCATGGATCCACTGGGCATGTTCTGCCAGCTGCACTGATGCCTGTTGGCCCTGAAGAATGGGGTAAGCTCCCCACTGCCATGGAGCAGAGCAGAGTCTAGTTAGAGTGAAATGCAAGCAGGCAGTACTGAAGGGGTAGATGGATGAGAAGAGTATGTGTTGCGTCAGAGAAGGGACGTAGATACAGGATGGCAGACGTGCCAGTTACTGCATGGACGGGCTCACCCATTCGTCCAGGGAATGGTGGACTCAGCCAGTTGCTCCTCTGAGCACTAAAGACACAGTTGTGAGCAAAGGAACGTGCTTCCCTCATGGTGCTTAACATTGAGTGACGGGAAATTGTAAAAACAAAACAAAAGCGAACTCAGATACAAGTAAACATGGAATGGCCTTTATTTAGAGCGAGGATCTGCTCGCTGACAGATTCCACCTGGCACCTGCACGTGTCAGTAGTGTTACTGGAGCCCAGACACATGCATTAGAGAGTCATGGCTACTTTGACGTGACAGTGACAGACTTGAATAATTGTGTGCAGAAGCAATGTGGCCTGCAGAGCTCAAAACATTTGCTTTTTGGCCCTTTGAGGAAGAGTTTTCCAGCTCCTGAGCTAGAAGAAGAAGGCAGGTAAGAGCCGAGTGACACACCCTGGGGGGGCCAGGAGCGGGTCTTTTTTAGAGGGATTGGTGGGAGGAAGCCACCAGGTGACTGGGTGACATTTGAGCAGAGAGCAGAGGAAATGCAGGAGCCAGCCCCATAGACACCTGGGGAAGAAAGAGCTTTCTAAGGAGCGGGAGGAAGGCAGCAGGAAAGGCTTGAGGCGGAGCAGGCTTGGCGCGCTCCCCAGAGTACCTAGACAGAGTGTCCCAGGTGGACGGAGGTGAGGCCGAGTGGACAGAGGGACCTGCGTGGAGGGAGGTGAGACCGAGTGGACAGAGGGCTCTGAGTGGGGGAAGGTGAGGCCGACTGGACAGAGGGCCCTGAGTGGGGGAAGGTGAGGCCGACTGGACAGAGGGCCCTGAGTGGGGGAAGGTGAGGCCGACTGGGCAGAGGGCCCTGAGTGGAGAGAGGTGAGACTGAGTGGGGGAAGGTGAGGCCTACTAGACAGAGGGCCCTGAGTGGGGGAAGGTGAGGCCGACTGGACAGAGGGCCCTAAATGGAGGGAGGTGAGGTCGACTGAACAGAGGGCCCTGAGTGGAGGGAGGTGAGGCCGACTGGACAGAGGGCCCTGAGTGGAGGGAGGTGAGGCCGAGTGGACAGAGGGCCCTGAGTGGACAGAGGGCCCTCAGTGGAGGGAGGTGAGGCCAAGTGGACAGAGCGAACTGAGTGGGGGAAGGTGAGGCTGACTAGACAGAGGACCCTGTGGGGAGGGAGGTGAGGCCGACTGGACAGAGGGCCCTGAGTGGGGGAAGGTGAGGCCGAGTGGACAGAGGGCTCTGAGTGGAGGGAGGTGAGGCCTACTGGACAGAGGGCTCTGAGTGGAGGGAGGTGAGGCCGACTGGACAGAAGGCCCTGAGTGGAGGGAGGTGAGACCGAGTGGACAGAGGACCCTGTGGGGAGGGAGGTGAGGCCGACTGGACAGAGGGCCCTGAGTGGGGGAAGGTGAGGCTGACTGGACAGAGGGCTCTGAGTGGAGGGAGGTGAGGCCTACTGGACAGAAGGCCCTGAGTCGGGGGAGGTGAGGCTACTGGACAGAGGGCCCTGAGTCGGGGGAGGTGAGGCCCACTGGACAGACACCCTGAGTGGAAGGAGGTGAGGCTGACTGGATAGATGCCCTGAGTGGAGGGAGGTGAGGCCGACTGCACAGGGCAGAGCCAGGCTGCCATAGGCACACTGGTCTCCATCCAGCAGTAGGGCGGCCACAGACAGGCTACCTAGGGGGAGGGGACCCCATCTCTTCAGTGTTACTCCAGGCTGTAGGGTGAGGGTGTGGGAATATTTCAGGAGGGAGTCCATCATGGAAGGGGCATGTGGGTCAGAGTGCCCCTGTGGGCAAGGTGGAGAAGCCTCCAGGTTGTGGATGTCCTCTGAGTAGAGTTTACACAGTTTCCCGATGGCCTGGGTGTGGGGGAGGGAACACAGAGCCAGGGATAGTTTCTTCTCAAAAAACACTTTATCAGGAAATAATTTCCAACTTAGAAGATACTGCAACAATAGTTCAAAGAACATCAGGTTTGTGGGTTCCCTAGATTTACCTGTAACATTTTCCTGCATTCTCTCTCTCCCACTCCCCCACCTATGTACCTGTACATACCTTGTGTGAGTGTCTATTTATTATAGATACACATATACACACATACATATTCTGAATCATTAGAAAGTAAATAACATGAATTATGGCTCTTTACTCCTAAATATATCCAGTGTGTTTCCTAAGAATAGGATATTATTATAAATAATTAAGAAGTAACGCCAATTCCTTTTTCTATCCCTTCCTCCTCTCCTCTCTTGTCCTTTTCCCCTCTCCTCCTCATTCTCTCTCTTTTTCTATTTACATATGTACATGTGTGTATATATTCATTTATTTTGATTTGAGCAACTGGTAGGACGTACTGGCCATCACTTGTGATGGGACATACGTTGAAGAGGAGTGGGAGTTATTTGGATGGCAGGAGGAAATTGGGAGTGTGATTTTTAACATGTGAAACCAGAGTTTGCTTATTATACATGCACGGGAGTAGGTACAACAGGCACTTGGATGAGAGGGTCTGAATTGTGGGAAGAAAGCTAGTTTTATCGATGTATTTAAGGCATTGAAACAGGTAGATCCCTCAGGGCTGAGTGTACGCAGTGACAAGGAAGAGGACTGAGTCCTGGTGCCCCTGATCATTTAGATGTCAGGGCGATGAGGAAGAACCAGCAAAGGCTGCCATAAAGACACTTGCTCTAACAATGATCGTGGCAATACCCAGTAGCTGACTGCAGTTGTGGAAACACTGGCAGTTTACTTCGTTGTTAGATTGGGGTCATCCAGCTGTGTTCTTCTGCGGATGGAAGTATCAAATAGAGGAAGGCTACGAGAGAGAAGGGGCTTCCCTGTGTCATGCCCTTGACAGATGGGTGGGTTGGGACTGGGACTGCATGGAAGCCTTGGGCTTCCTCTGCAGAAAGTCCATCAGTGGGCGAAGAAACAGAGGTGGGTGTGCAGGCGCAGGCCAAGTGGGCTCTCAATCTGGGTGAGAGCGAGTGACAGCTCTTCTGTGTGCTGTCATTTTCTCACTGAAATAGAAATCAAGGACTCATGAAAGTGTGGATGGAAGAGGTGAAATGTTAGATGTTTGAGGGAAGGAAAGGTGAGAAATAGTCTTTTCAGAGGTGGCACGAAGGATGGACCCCGGAGAGGTGGGGGTTTGCTCACAGCACTGGGAGTCCTCTTGAGCTTAATGAAAACTGAGAACGGTCTCACTATGCTTGTGTGTTTTCTGCACTCACTCACCATCCGGACAAGGAATGCCAACGTGGGCAGAACCAGGGTTGGGGTTTTGCCCGCAAGTAGGAAGAAGGATGCAGTACCTGGAGGGTGTATGTGAGGAGCGGATGCTCTGAGGAGCTGAAGTCTGAGCACTGCAGGGACCAGTGAGCACGGTACGGATCAGGAAGTGACAGGTGATAGGACAAGAGGACCCATCATCCTTCCACCTCATGGAGGGTGAAGGAGCTTTCAAGACACGTCATGACAGACTGGTGAAAGTGGGCTCCTCCTGCTGAGAGCCTCCAGAGATCTCACACTCAGGTCACAAGCACGGTGGTCATGTTCCAAAGCTGTCGCATGTTGACTGGTACAGAAATGCTGAGAGAACAGAGCGTTATCCAGCTGGGGCAGAGAAGGCGGAAAGGCTGGAGAAGGCTCTCAGTAGGGCTCAGGTCTGAGCCAAGTCTTGATAGTAACCTTGTTAATAGGTGTTTGGCCTTGAGATTTGCATGGATCCTGTTACTTACCTCTGAAATACACAGGACTGAAATCAGATATTTTCTTTTGATATTATTTTTCATTTGTTTTGCCATTTTATCAAAATGTTTATTTTGTTTTATTTTATGAAACAGCTGTTTATTAACGTTTATTAAACTTAAACTGTTTATTAACTTTAGATACTTTTTTCAGTTTGCCAAGTGCCCTAACTTCAGATTATTACGTTTTATAATATTTCTATCTCTATTCCCCAAATATGCTGATATTAAAATTTTACTGTCATATGCCCACTGCAGAGGGCTAGTCACGATGTTAGGGGATTTTTTCATCTTCTAAAAGGTTTCTACTTACCTGAATAAAATTCAACACATTTGAAGCACTTTTTTTTTTTTATAATTTTATTGAATCATAATTCTGTACATTGGTGCAATCATAGGGCACGATTCATATACATTCAGAAATGTTTTGATCGTACTGTTACAGATAGCCTTCATGGCATTTTCTTGATCACTATATA
>CAUYON010024147.1:0-17263 GCA_963573935.1 Arctocebus calabarensis | reverse complement strand
AAGTCTGCAGTCACCCTGATAGGTTTGCCCCTGTACGTCAACTGGCGCTTACTCCTGGCAGCTTGAAGAATCTTTTCTTTTGTCTTGACTTTGGACAGGTTCATCACTATGTGTCTTGGGGAAGCTCGGTTAGAGTTGAGGCAACTTGGGGTTCGATATCCCTCTGAAAGGAGAGTGTCAGAATGTTTTGTTTTGTTTTTTAACCAGTATAACCTTTCCTTTAAAGCACTTAACAGGGTTTATAGTCACTTATCTTTGTGAGTCTAGCTAATTAGTGTCCTTTTCCCTTACTCTACAGAATGAGGAACCAAGTCTTTTTTATATCCTCTGGCTCACAGTAGAACTAAAAAAAAAAAATTTTTTTTTTTTTTGAATGAATGATTAAACAAACGAAGGAGCTGGAAAGGGGATTAATAGAACAAGACTGTCAAGCCGTATTTATGTATATATATCTACATATGTATATAGGGTTTCAGATCTGGTTTGGAGTGGTTTACAGCAGGCCTTTCAATGTCAGGATTCTAAGTGGGCAGTCAATGATTTAATAGCTTGGGACTGAAGGACACAGAAAGATAAGAGTTGTAGAGCAATTCTTGTTTTGATGAGTAAGAAGGTCTGCTTCATGGAGCAACCTGCTGACAGGAGAAAGGGTGCTGGTTAAATAGTTCTTTGTTTGAAAAAAATAGATTTTCAGGAAGCTCCTGGAGCAAACATTAAAGCTATTTCCTGGGCAAGAATGTTCTGGAACAAACAATAAAGTCATGTTGATGTAGACTTAGCTCTGATACTTAAGTTATGAGGCCGCAGGCAGCTCCTCCATCTCAACACCCAGTTGCCTATAACTGAGCACAGTAAGGCAGGTTCCTTCCGTGACCTTGACATGCTGAATGAAGAGGTTGTGCCTTGCAACAATTGCTCCTATTGTTGATTGTTAACTCTGAAATAATTGTAGGCATGACTGGGATTCCAAGTGCTGCATTCCCAGTTTAAGCCATAAGACCTCTTTTTATACAAGATGTTAAAATATCATTTGCACATACTAAAATCAACATATGGAATTGTGATGCTTCTCTCTTTTTCTCCTTTCTCTGACTTTATTTTTTTCATTAGGATTGCTTTACTAGACAAAACCTTAACTCTCCTGTCATACATCTAGTAGGTATGAAAAGTGGAAAGAAATACCAATAGCATGTTAGTATAATACCAGATGACTCTAATGAGAGCCCAGCAATTGCAAAATAGTAGTGGTTGAGTTACAGGCAAGTTTGTACATCATATCAACCTGGCTTTTTCTTCCACCAATGTGAGGAGTCCTGTGATATTTCAGTGGGGCAGGGAGGATCTCCTTGACCAAGATAAATAGGACGGGGGCCTTGGCAGAGCAGAAAGAGTTAAAAACAGAGGCAATCAAATGCAGCTAAATTTCATTGTCATTTTCCCACCAATCAGATTGCTAGCCATACACCTGGCTGAAATGAAAGACAGAGTTGGTCCATAAACCACCACCATTACATTACATGTAATTTGCAGCCAAAGCTTGACACCACAGCGTTGGAGGAAGCATGCTGAGGCTTGTGCAATTCCTGAGCCATGTGTATGGTGGGGAGGAAGCTTTCTAACCATGGAGAATAAACATCTCACCTCCAAAAGGGAATAGTCCTGAAGCACCATGGAACAAAGGCTCAGTACTGTGAGCTTAGCCAAAAGGGAGGGTGGAGCTTGGGCAGAGCTTTCCTTTTCTTCCCTTGTGTATTTATTGTCATATCATCTGGGGGTAGTGTGTACAGAAGGAAGCCTTCAGAAGGGTGGCTGTACCACGATTTATGGCTCCCTTCAGCCATAAATTGTTCTCTGATCTATAGCCCAGCAACCATAATTTCTGTCTTCCATTTTAAAAGTTTTTTTTTTTCATGAAACTTAAACACATAATTCTTCATACCCTCAAGTCCTACTGCTCAAGACCCACTTTCATCTCTTAACTGTTTCTTCTGTCTTTATAACTGTTTGTTTGTACTCTTTCTGGATTTATACATTTTAGACCCTGTGTGCTGCCTTCCTGCTGGTTTAAATTAGAACATACACCCTCTCCCCTTTTCTTTTTCCCTCTTCTCCTAACATAATTATACATAATTTTCAGCTGAATTAATTTTCATCATTCAGATGATTATGATTGATAAACATGTCTGCCCCAGAGCTAAGTAGTGATCTGTGATTATCATTCATGTACAATGTTTTATTTTGTTGTTGTTGTTTTTTTACTTGCTTAGTTTTCTGGATCTTGGTTTTTTTGTTTGTTTGTTTGTTTGTTTTTAAGACAGAGTCTCACTATGTCACCCTCCATAGAGTGCTGTGACGTCACAGTTCACAGCAGCTTCAAACTCTTGGGCTAGAGTGATTGTCTTGCCTCAGCCTCCCAAGTAACTGGGACTACAGGCTTCTGCCACAACACTCAGTTATATTTTTGTTGCAGTTGTTATTGTTGTTTAGCAGGCCCAGGCTGGACTTGAATCTGCAATCCTCAGTGTATGTGGCCAGCCCCGTAACCACTGAACTATGGGCACCACCCCAGGGATCTTGTTTTTTTTCCATCAGATCTGCCAATGCTCATTAATAGCTTTTCCAAAAGCCCAATATATCAGATAATTTGTTTCTTCCTTTTTTCCTGTGAAGACCTCCATCTTCCTGTCTTGATGCCATCTTTAGGGCTGCTGTGCAGTTGTCATCCTGAAATATTCTTCACCGTGCCCTCCCTTTCTGAGTCTCCTGTCTTCTTCTTTCTTGGTGTCCTCCCCCCCTTTCACAGGATTATGTTTTCTAGTGGTTTCCTAAGAAAAAGCAGTTGGAAGGCTTTTTTTTTTTTAGTTTAGAAATGTGTCTGCAAATGTCTCTTTTCTTCCCCTCACAATTGTTTATAATTTGCCTGTGTATAGATTTCTCCATTGTTTGATTGTCTTCCAGTACACGTGTTGCTGTGAATGTCCAGTGCAAATCTCCTTTCCACTCCTTTGTGACATTTCTCTCTCTTTGGGGTTGTTTTGGGGATTTTGGGGATTTTATTTTAGTGAGCATGAGAGTGCCAGTCACTCGGTGAACCTTTCATACTCAAGACATTTCCTCCAATTACAGGATTTTTCTTTTACTACTTTTTTTGATAATTCCCTTTTCTCCATGTCTCTGGAATAACTACCGTTTGGATTCTGGATCTTTTAGGTTATTTCTTCAAGACTCTCATATCATCCTTTTATAAAAGGAGTTGTCTATTTGTTCTACTTTCTGAGATTTCATCTACTTTATTTTCTAAGCCTTCTACTGATTTTTTAAATTAGTCATCCTTTTAAAATTTATAAGAGTTTTTTATTGTGTGATTCATTATTTTCATAGTACTCTGTTCTCATCTCATAGATGCAACATTTTCTCATTTAAATCTAAGAATATTAATTTTATTGGGATTTTTCTTCAGAAAGATTTCCACATTATCTGTGTTCTTCATGTTACTTTTCTCCTTTCTTTATTTTGGTCTCTGTCTTTTATGTAGAAGACATTCCTCCAATGTCTGGTGATGTTCTGCTTGGCTCTCTGTTCCTATATATAATAAAGTACTTAAAATGGGCTTGAAAGCTTTGTATGCAGGGGAGGTTTCCTAGTAAAATTAGGCTGTGAGCCAGCTGCTCCGTGGCAGGACTTCCGGATGTCAAATCTTGGTGGTCAATTTCCCCCCAAAGTTTTCGATTCCCCTTAGCAGGAACCTATGTCTAACTGCTAGAGCAGTAGGGGGTGCATCATCCACTTTCTGGAGACATAGATACTTGAGCTGACTATAAAAGTCATGTTAACCAAACTGCTAAATGTGTGCCACAGTGGTGCATGAGTTGATTTTACAGTGTGAATGGCTGAACGTCTTTGCCTACATTGATTTGCTTTAGCATGTGTTAGAAAAAATATAAATAATACGTCAAAGCCATGATGCCATGGATATTACGGCTTGAGATAAACTAAGGAAATGAGGGTGAACCAACTTAAAAGTAGTAAGTAATAATATAGGAGAGATATAAATAAGGCAAAAAATCCTTGAAGATGCTCAAATGATATTTAGAAAGACCAAAATGAAGAGGGGAAGGCATCTTTTGTTTCATTAAGAGAGAGTAGAAAAGGGACTCTGTGTGAAATTGCCAAAGCAAAGCAATTGAGTTGCATGGCGGGGATAATACAGTCCCTCTGTAGGTGTAGAGAGTGGCGATAAGTAGTCAGGAATGGATTATAAAGAATCCTGTATCTCCTTCAGTATTATTTTAAAAAATCAATATGATGTTAATGATTCCATAGCATCCATTAGATAGCATGATTGCTTGTTGTGGCTAACCCAAGCTAAGGCCAACATGCCATGATTTACCTGTGAATATTTATGAACATTTAAAAGGAGCATAGGGTGGCACCTGTGGCTCAGTGAGTAGGGCGCCAGCCCCATGTACCAAGGGTGGCGGGTTCAAACCCAACCCCAGCCAAAATGCAACAACAACAACAACAAAAACAAAAATAAATAAATAAATAAAAAATAAAAGGAGCATAAACTGGCTTCTATTGCCACCTAACAAGCTATTGGTGAGTCCTCTGGCGCCACCCCATCACCTCAATGGATGTAGCATACTGAGAGATTGTAAATTTCTGAAATCCAAATCTCAGAAACCTTAACCAGTAAGGTAGATCTACTGTAAAATCTAAGTTAATCTATTCTCGGTGAGCACATTTGTCATGAATGTGTGATTCCTCACCATTATAGATATTCTTGCTTTCTGCATCAGCACAAATTGGATAAGCTCTGGAATATAATATAGAAGTTCAAGTGTTCTGTAGCCTTATGTGGCTATTTTAAGTTAAATTCTTTAAAATTAAATAAAATTAAAAATTCGGTTCCTGGCAGTGTCCTTAGCTCAGTGGGTTGGGCGCTGGCCACATGCGCCAGGGCGGCCAGGGCTGGTGGGTTTGAACCCTGCCAGGGCCTGCTAAAAAATACCAAAAAATAGCCAGGCGTTGTGGCGGGTGCCTTTAGTCCCAGCTACTTGGGAGGCTGAGGCAAGAGAATCACTTGAGCCTAAGAGTTTGAGGTTGCTGTGAGCTGTGACAGCACAGCACTCTACCGAGGGCAACAAAGTGAGACTCGGTCTCAATTAAAAAAAAAAAAAATTAGTTCCTTAGTCACATTTGTCACATTTCAAGTGCTTACTAGTCACCTGAGACTAGTGGCTACAGTATTGAATATACAAATATAGAACATTTTCATGACCAAAAGTTCTGTTAGTACTGTTTTATAGTTATAAAATGCTTGCTTTTAAATTACATTTTTAGAATTTACATAAGTAAAATTGACATTTGTGTATGTACACAGTTCAGAGTTTTAACACAAATATAGATAGCATTAACAACCACCACAATCATAGTACAGGACATAGTACAGTTCTATCAGCCCCCCCCCCAATTCCCTATTGTTACTCCTTTAGAGGTGAAATCTCTCCTCATTCCAAGCAACCATTGATCTATTCTCTGTTCCTTTAGTTTTATATTTTGAAGAATGCCATGTTGTTTCTTTAGGATAAGCATTCAGGAGTAAGATTTCTGGGTAATATGGTAATTATATGTTTAATTTTGTTAAAAAACTTCCAACCAGTTTTCTAGATTGGCTATAATATTTTGCATTCCCACAGACAACATATGAAAATTGCGATAACTCTGCATCTTTGCCAACACTTGATGTTGACGATCTCTTTAGCCATTTCATTATATTATATTGTGAGTGTAGTTTTATATTATTGTGAGTTTAATTTGCTATACCTTAATGTCTAATGATGCATAGCCTCTTTTCTTGTGCTCATTTGCCATCTTTATCTTCTTTAGAGTGGTACTTGCCTTAATCTTTTGCCCATTTTAAAATCAGGATTTTTACTGATTTACTTTGAGATTTTGAGAATGTTTATAGACGCTGATTATAAACTCTTTGTCAGATATGAGATTTGCAAATATTTCTCTCAGTTCATAGTTTGCTTTTTATTCTTTTTCACAGAGCAAAAGTTTTAAATTTTTGATTGTTTTGATTGCTATTACTTTATAATGGCTAGCCAGTCCTAATTAAAGGACTCCCTTCATCTTGTCTTTAGTCTTAAAATAGTATAATGTGATTTCTACAACTTTATTCTTTTTCAAAATTGAAAAATATGGCTCTCTCAGTTTTATTACTATATGTACAGAACAATATTTGTTGGGATTAAAATTGTAATTTAGTTAAATCCTTAAATTATTTTGTGGGAAAATTAACACCTTAATAACGTTGAGTCTTCCAGTCCATGAATGCCACTTGTCTCTGCATTTCTTTAGATCTTCCTTGATTTAGTTCATTAGTGTTTTATAATTTTTATTCTATAGATTCTGCACACATTTTTTAGATTTATACATAATTGTGCCACTTTTAATTGTTTTTACAATTTTGTTTTCTAATTATTGATTGGTAGTGTATAGAAATATGATTGGGATTTTTGTTTTAACCTTACATCCCATGACCTTGATAAACTGATTTGTTAGTTCTAGGAGCTTTTTTGTAAACTTGTTACAAATTTATTCATAAATTATTATGTTGTATGTGAATGGGCAGAGCTTTCTTTCTAATATCAGGATTTTGGTAACAATATACTGAGCAATCCGATAAACATTTCAAGTCATATAAAACAAAGCTGGACATTCTGGTGCCCTTTTTTTCATTTCTCTCTTCCTGATTTGAACTCCTTTTAGATTATCTGCATGCTTTCCCCTACACTCCCCCAATCATAAGGACTTTTGTGTAAATATACTTCCAGTGAAATGGACTTACAGCAAGAGTGGTTTGGTGACTTGGTTTATGTGAATAATAACTATTCTAAAATTGAAATCAACTTTGCTAGATTGTCTCAAGGGTTTATATCTTCATGCCCCAAAACCTCCTTGAATAAATTATCCCATGTAGTTAATTGCAGGTAAATGTTGCACCTTTAGCCCTAGTAGTAATAAAAGGAAACTGGAAAGCCAGGCACAGTGACTTGCTCCTACAATCCCAGCAACTCAGGATGCTGAGGCAGGAAGATTGCTTGAGCCCAGGAATTTGAGACCAGCCTGGGTAATGTAAAAAAGAAAACACACACACACACAAAGATTAAAACTGGAACCAGACATGGTTGTGCCCCAGGAGCCTCCTGATAATGCAATGGAGAATATCAGTTCCAGCAATGAGACGGCCTCTGGAGCCATGGAGGAAAGGGGCTGATATTCCTGCTACCTCAAAAGGCCCCAGGAACCAAACCACAGTTAGTGTCTTCCAGACATCGAGGTTCCATCATTTGTTTATAAGAAAATGGTCCTCCCACCACTGGATGATACCTCCAGGATTTTTCAAACAGCTTAGCCCACACAAATGACAGGCTGAAGTTAACTGTACTACTCTAATTGGGGACTGTCAAAAATACCAACATGCCGGAGGTGGCATGGCCTGGGTGTTTTGCACGTCAGAGTTGTTGGCTCTTGTATGTTGCACTTGATCTGCTCTGGGTCCAGAATTTTCCTAGGGAATAAGAATAAAGGGGAGGGAATATTCCTTTAGCCCGGCCTTAGTTCACATGCTGTGCGTCATCAATCCAGCAACAAAACAGGAAGAAACATAGATGCTCAGAGCCAAAAATAAGGTCCAGGTGCCATGTCCGGAAGTCCTAAAGACAAGATGAAGGGAGTCCTTTAATTAGGACTGGCCAGCCATAATAAACCTATGGAGCCAGGACTCCATGCTCCCTGGCATGTCCTACACCTCCCATACAGCTGTCAGTAGCTAAAAATTCACATCATTTAGGTGAACAGAAAAAAAATCAACCACCATGAAATCCACTAGGCTAGGTCCCTAAGGATAGGTTGCCTTGCTGTGCTTCTTTCTTTTTTTTAAATCTCAGATTACTATGAGGGCACAAGCTATTAGGTTACAATGTTTGCATTTGTTAGGTAACGTCCCTGTTGTAGTTGTGCCCTTCACACAGGAGGTGTGCCACATACCCTTCCACTGCGCCCACCAGGGGAGAGCACACCAATGCCCTCCGTCTTTTCTTCCCCTCCCAACTTGAATTAAATTGAGTTTTTCTCTTGTGTGTGCATGTATTATTTTATCTACTGGCTTCATATTAGTATTGAGTACATTGGATACTTGCTTTTCCATTCTTGTGATCCTTTACTAAAGAGAATGTTCTTCAACTCTATCCAGGTTAATACAAAAGATGTGAAGTCTTCACCTTTCTGAAGGCTGAAAGGCATATATATATTTATCTAATCTATGAGTTGATGGGCACTTGGGTTGATTCCATGTCTTGGCAATTGTAAATTGACCTAAGATAAACAATCTAGTGTAAATGTCCTTATGATAAAGTGATTTTGTTTTCCTTCTGGGTAGATACTTAGGAATGGGTCTCCAGCATCAAAAGGAAGGTGTATTTTGAGTTCTTTGAGGATTCTCCATAGCTAAGTTTCTTTATTAGTAATGCATATCTGTGATTGGACTCTATCAAATCCAATCTCTGCCTCTCTGTCACCATTTCCATCCAGGGCCGGGGTAGGAGGAGGTTTTCAAAGAATTCTGGAAGTTGTTGATTGGAACCAGGTTTATAATTTTTTGCAGCAATAAATATTCACCAACATTTGGCCACATCTGAAAAAACATTTTTTTCAAGGTAACTTTTATTGTTTTTCTTATCAATAAGCCAACCTACAAATACTGTAGAAAAATTAGAAATAGAGAAAATAAAAGATGAATTGCTATTAAGATGTTGGCGTAGATCTCTATGGGTTACCCCAACATTTTGGGTTGGAGGATGTATTCAAGGTTGTACAGCATCCTCTCCTGCCCCTACACACTGGATGCCAGTCAAGACTCCCTGTTCATCCCCCACTCCTGCTGGTACAATCAAAAATGACTCTAAATATTGCCAAATGTCTTAGGGGCAAATAGCTCTCAGAACCACTACCTAATGCCCTTTTGGTTTCAGGCAGGGTTTGCTGATTGAATTCTACCACTCACTCCTTTTCCCTTCCAGGAGTCCAGATAATGCTTGTAAAGAACTGAGACAATGGATAAAAGTTATCCGCTTTTCTGATTGCTCAAATTGAGGCAACTGGGTCACAGGGTGAGCATGACTACGATAATCTGAGAATCTGGAACTGGAAAGGAGAACAAGAAAAAGCCTGTGGCCGCTGGGGAGCAAGTTGAAGAGCCCAGCAAGGAGAATGAGGGGGATGCTCTGATTCAGGTTTTGGGGATTTTTTGAGACTGAGTCTCACTCTGTTGCCCAGGCCATAGTGCTGTGGGGTCATAGCTCACAGCAACCTCAAACTCCTGAGCTCAAGAGACCCTCCTGCCTCAGCCTCCCAAGTAGCTGGGACTACAGGCAGGTAGCACTGTGCCCAGCTAGTATTTCTATTTTGAGTAGAGATGGGGTCTCCCTCTTGTTCAGACTGGTCTCAAACTCCTGATAATAAGCGATCTCCGCCCTCGGTCTCTCAGAGTACTGGGATTACAGGCCTGAGCCACCGTGCTGGGTCTGTTTTAGGTTTTGAGACAGAATGACTTCCATATACTTGTGTCCTAATGATAATACATCACTCCCTCTAGGTTGGAGGGTAGGCACTTCCTCCTGAGACCTCTGAGAGAGCCAAGTAGTTGGTGGAAGCTCCTGTTTTATTAGTCAAGACAGAAACATGGGAGGCAGGCAAAGAAGGGCTCCCCACACTGAGTTAGTTCTTTTCTGTGAATATATAAACACACATAGATATTTTTTAACAAAAACAGTATCACACTGTACACAGTGTTGTATAGCCTTTTCAGAATCACATTCATACTGTTTCATAACCCTTTCTCTGTTACCATATCAACACTTTTCACATTCAGTTATTTAAGACACAATTTTAAATGACTGCATACCGCTTGTTTGTACATAATGTATTTAGCATTTCACTCTTCAATTGTATGAGCACACTTGAACTTTTAAGTAAGACTGCACAGGCAGCCCTAATTACTGCCCAAAGGTGAGTTATTAGAAGTGGAATCTTTGGTTCAAATAGTGTGTATTGAAATGCCCTCCTAGAAGGGGTCCCCAAATTATATAGCTTGAGGAACCTAAGATAACTATGATGTAAATCATGAAACAGTGACCTAAAAGAGACACTGTATATTTTTCTGGCTTCTCTGAAGCCCTGATGATTGCTGAAGTCTGGGACCCCCGGCTTCAAAGCCTCTAACCCCAACACGAGTTTTGCTGCCCCCAGAAACCAATGACTTGAGGTCCTCAGGAACTCTCCTCTTCCACCCCTGGATGCACTTAACCCCTGGTGGATGGTAAGTATGTTGCCATTGGCACAGTGCTGTGGACAGCACCTCTGGATCTGGTCTCGTGATGAGATTAGGTGCATGTTCATTGGCTGTGGGCTCAACTAAAGAAGGCCATAGGGCAGGAAAAACCTTCAGGCTTTGTGAAGCTAATTCCCAAGGATTCTAGTTTTGAGTTATGGGGATTAGTTGTCACTTGAGTGCTTTTGCCATCTTTACCAAGAATCCAGGTGTTGACATTTTTATATTTGTATTTCCAGCCTGGGTACCCATGAGGAAGAGCTGCTGGGATTTACTTATGTAATCTCTTCTACCTCAGAAGTTCGCAGAAAAGTAGCCTTTAACCAGGGTGGATTCAGAACACCAGTACCAGTTAATTACTATCTAGAAATCAAAAGCTCGCCTTGTTCCAGGAGACTTTGTATCTTTTTTCTTCTTTTTTCTAAGTTTCCCAACTTAAACATGACCCCAAAAAGCATCATCTAAGTCATAAGCAGGAGACAGTCCGAATGCCAAGGTTAATATTTGTGTTTGGAAGCATGGCCCCTGTAAAGTGGGCAGGACCCTCAAACTGCCCCAAGGTTTCTCTTAGCCAATGTGTTGGCCAAACAGTGCTGTTCTTCATTCCTTTTTTATGGGTGGGGAGAAAGCCGAATGTTGTCATAGAAAGAGACCCTGGGCATATGGAGGCTGTGGCAGTGGTGGGAGTTGGTCCCCAGGGTCCAACTCAACATTCCCATCTGACCCCTCCAACCTCACACCAAGTTAGGAAAACTTACCAGCTTTGGAGAAACAGTGGCATAAATGGGGTTGGCTCGGCTAACAAGCATCCAGTGTTCCATGTACTCTGAACCCAGTGCCAGACACTGTCTTTAGAGACACTGATGGCTCTGTTTTCTAGCCTTGTGTCACTCAGCTGGGGAAAGGTGTGTGCTAGACTCCCCTGCCTCTTGCAAAGCACAGACCTGCCAGGGAGCAGGGCTGTAGCCATGGCAGGTCTGTACAAGGGAGTTCTACTCAGGATGGCTACTCGCTTTGCTCCTGACACCCTGTGGAGGTCAAGGCTGCTCAGACTCCATCAGGAAGGGATATGGGAGCTTCAGTGTCAGCTTCTCAACATGGGATCATGAGCCAATCCCATGGGGCTGTGGATGTGGCCTGGTCCAGCCACTGGTAGTCTCTAGCACTAAAAGGCCTCCTAGGTCAAGAAGTGCTGCTGATTTGGAGAAAAAAAGTCAGCCAACAAAATTCTCTATTTTCTGATTCTTGCTATTTAAAATATTAGATAGACTGCGCACAGTTGTACATGCCTATAATCTCAGCCCTCTGGGAATCTGAGGCAGGAGGATCACTTAAAGCCAAGAGTTTAAGACGAGCCCAGGCAATATAATGATAATGAGAGCCCTATCTCTTAAAAAAAAAAAAAAAAGATTAACTGGGACTGGTGGCACATGCCACTTTGGGAGGCCGAAGTGGTAGGATCACTTGAGGCCATTTTGAGACCAGACTGGACAACATAGTAAGACCCTATCTTAAAAAAAATTTTTTTAAAAAGTTAACTAGGTGTGGTGGCATGTACCTGTAGTCCCAGCTACTTAGAGGCTGAGGTGGGAGGATCACTTGAGGATTTCAAGGTGATAGTGAGCTGTGATCATGCCACTGCACTCTAGCCTGGGTGACAGAGCACGCCTCTGATTCTGAAAAGAAAAAAAAAAAAAGCAGAATCATACAAATAAGGACTAAATAAGAAGTAGAAATAATTAAATAAAGGTGACTGGACTGGAAATGATTATTTTAAACTCCATTTTCTTTATTTTCTATAATGTGGTTATTCTTTTTTTCAAAAATGGGAGAAAACCTCTAAAACCTATAATTTAAAAAGTCTATAACTTAAAAAAGTAGAAAATAACTAGCTCTAAAATTTTCACCAGTTTTAAAAGGTGCAGTCGGGGCAGGTTGATCTTTCTCGACACCCAGCCTGATGAACGTGTGTGGGTGCATTTGAGCCTGGAGTGCAGGGTGATTAGAGCGAGTGGTATCTGCTCATCTGTACTTGCTTACCTGTGTGATGCCTGGTTTCCTCACGTGGATTGGAGCTCGGCAGAATCCTGGAGGACATAGGGCCCTTGCTGTGCCTCATGCCAAAGAAACCTCGGAGGCCTCTGGGGCCATTTTCTGGGCCTCCCACGGCTATTAATCATGTCAGCTCCTGTGCAGCCAACACATGGTTGGCACAGATGGAAGGGCTCAAGCCCAGCAGGCAAGGTACGGGGCAGCACTGGGGGTACCAGGCCACAGGGCAACACGCGGAAGGCAAACGATGCTGTAGGACTTGGCCTCAGGGGACTTCCCTCTCACGCCAGGTTGACCCCATAGGCTAACCTTGCATTTTCCTCCCGGGAAATTGGATGCTACCAAGTGGAGCCAGGAGATCTTTGAGAGGATAAAGAGGGTACAGGTATCTCTATAAGCAGATCTTTCTGCTGAATCCTGAGGATCTCTGATTGTAGGTCTCTCTCTTCCACAAGGGAGAAGACTCTGTCCCCTATCTCCTCCATCCCAGCTTACCATCCATGTAGACACCCTCCCCTACCTCCACTTAGTTAAATTAACTGCACCCTCTTTACCAGGATCTGAAAGTATAATTCTAAATGTTGAAGGAAACCTTGGGTTTGGGAATCCAGTTTGGGCAGGTGTTTTGTGTATGTGTGTGTGTGAGAGAGAGACAGACGGAGACAGAGAACACAGACACTCTGCAAGGCTGAGGTCATCCTGGGGACCTGTTCCCTGCAGCCTAGATGTCAAGACCAAGCGCACATCCTGGTCTTCTGCAGGCTGTGCTTCTCCTCTCCCAGATGAGATTCCTGCTGTTGTCACACATCCAGAAAGTCAGTTGAATACCAGAACAGAGCTTACTCTTTAGAAAATAAAAGAAAGATGAAATCTGCCAGGGATGGAGCAATAGAGACAAGGGCAGAGGTAAGACATCTGCAAGCAGAGGGGCTGCAAGGGGGCCCATTCCTCAGTGGGCGATGATGCCAAGTGCACAAGTCAGGGGCTGGGAGGACCAAAAAGGGGCTCGCCTGGCTGTAGTGGTGACCCTTGGAAATGGGGCTGCTCAGGCTTAGGAATCCTCTCAGATCCTGGATTCTGCAGGAATGGACTCTCCGTTTATCAGGGTCCCTCATGACTTTCTTCCTGCAGTCATCTGCTGGGAGACCTTAAGCAAATGGGAGTCCCTGGTGAAAGAAAGGGACACGAAACTGTCAGGACAAGGAAGTGTGCTTCTTTGAGTCGAAGGGAGCTCTGCATTTTAGGACAGATATGGGCCATCTTTAGACCAGGGTGACTTTCCTACTAAGGAAAGCAGGAACCACAGAACCTGGCCCAGATCCAACTGCCCCCCAGCAATGGAACTGGAGCCAACAAGGAGAGCTGCCTAGAAAGGAAGTGGATGAATTTAATTTGTTTGTCCCTGGGTCCAGGTATGGTTTGGCGAGTCTCTGGCTTTAGGATTTGGAAAATCCACGTGGGTGAGAACTGAACTCAGCATTGTCTCCAGAGCCAAAAAAACAAGTACCTGGGGAATGAAGCCCAAAAGGGCCACTTTCCAAGAGCCAAACTGTGCCTCCCTCAGGCAGTGAAGAGTCTCTGCTCTCCCAAGAGTGGTGGGTGAGCCTGGCCTGGGTTTCTGGCCTCCAGGTGTGTCTGACACTGGCCTCCTGCTGGACCTCATTTAATACCTGCATGTGGGTAGAGAGAACGTAGGAGGAATTCTCATTTTGCTCACTCACCAGAAATGCCCCAGGCAGGGCTGTCTAAGGTCAGAGAGGCCAGGGAAGGGACATGTCCCTCACTGGTCAGATCCTTTCCTGACCTTTCTTTATCGGAGGCATGTTGCAATATTTCTTCAGGAGAAGGCTTTGTTCCCAGAAGCTCGGCCAGTAATGAGCATGAGAGCAATTTTTGACTCTCTTTGAGACATTTTGTTTAGTATCTCTGCCAGTTGTGTCCTCTAGTCTGTCTTCATCCCTGCCTCAGATGGATTTTGGAAGTGGCAAGAAGTGACTAGAGCTGGGTGGGTCTGTATCCCCCATGTGGACACCACCACTCTGCTGGAGTACGTGACCCTTCTTCATTCTTGTCCTGAGGGGAGGATGTGATTTCATCCCCAAGGCTCTTTGCAACCTTTTGTATCTTGTGTGAAATCTCCAAACTTGCAAGCAGAGGAAACCTGAACCAGACGTTGTCATCCAAGGACTGGGAATTCCACAAACTCCTCAGGCTTTGAGAGTTGTCTCCAATTAGCTGGTGAAGTGAACTTGCCTTGTCCCCAGGCTGGGCATCCTGACAGGTTGTGCCTCTGACTTGAGCAACTCTGACTGTCCAGCAGTTTCAAATGCCTAAGAAGGAAGACCATGTTCTTATTTTGTGCCCCCAAGGGCCTGTCACAGGCTCTGCTGGCTGTCCCCACCAGGTTCCAGGGCCTCTGACCACAAGCAATGCTCATCCCAATACGCATGGCAGATAGAACTGAGCCACTCTCTTCTCTGAAAGAAACTTCCTGGCAATAGCTGCAAGTCAAAACAAACACAAAAACAAACAACCCACCCAGACATGCAGTATGTGTCCTGCTAGAAAAACAAACTCTGTCTGGGTTTTGGGGCAGTGAAGACTTGGGAAGGCTAGTTCACACGTGTGGCTCAGGAGAACTGGCTGAGTATTATAATCAATTGCTAAAAATGGCTAGGCTACAAAGTCTCCCTAGCCTTGCAAGTGACTTTGCAGTTCTTGTCATCAAGGGACCGAGTCTATTTCCTTAACCTCTGAATCTGGGCTGGCCTATAACTTGCTTTGACTAATAGAATGTGGCAGAAATGAGCATATGCCAGTTCTGAGCTTAGGTCTCTAACTCTCTTGTGACCGCCAATGAATCAGCCCAAGCTGCCACGCAGAGGGAGGAGGAAAACGTGCCAGTCATCCCGCGGCACTAACCAGGAGCCATCCAACCCCACACATGTGACCATGGCCATCCTAGAACAGGCAGCCACCAGTTGACCCTCTGTTTGATCACAGGCACATGAGAGAGCCTCACCAACTTTCATCCAACCCACCCACAGCATTTTATTTATTTATTTTTATTTTTTTGAGACAGAGTCTTACTATGTCACCCTTTAGCGTACCCTGGACTCACAGCTCACAGCAGCCTCAAACTCTTGGGATTAAGCTATTCTCTTGCCTCAGCCTCCCAAGTAGCTGGGACTACAGGCGTCTGCCACAATGCCCGGCTATTTTTTGTTGTTGTTATAGTTGTCATTGTTTGGGAGGCCCTGGGCCAGGTTTGAACCCACCAACCTTGGTGTATGTGGCCCTTTGCCCTAGCCACTGAGCTACAAGTGCTGAACCACCACCCTCAGAATTTTAAAGAAAGACAAATAGTTGTTTTCTTTAGCTGCTAAGTTTGGGGATGGTTCGGGGATGATATCCACAACCCAGGGTTATTCTGAGGATCATACAAGACGACAGCACACTGTAGGTCCATCTGAAAAGTTAGTTGATCCTAGTCTAGACTTTTAGATTGGGAGGGACCACTGAGAGCATCAAAAATAAGCTTCCCTTTTTCAAGCTCACATTATCTCATTTAGTCCTCAAAACGCCTTTGAAATATTGAGTAGGGTTCCCCCTAGGTTATGGAAGAAAGGACTGATGCTCAGAAGTTAACTTGCCAAGGGTCCTACCTAGAAATTGGTGGAGCTGGATTTAAATTTTTCTCTGTGTAATTCTAAAGGCCATGTTCCTAAAACTCATTTGAGCATGCTCACCCAAATGATTGTAAGGAATTAGAAAAGACACCAGTGTCTTTTTTATTTTTTTCTTTTGAGACAGAGTCTCACTGTGTCGCCCTCAGTAGAGTGCGATGGCATCACAGCTCACAGCCACTTGAAACTCTTGGGCTTAAGCAATTCTCTTGCCTCAGCCTCCTTACAGGCACCTACCGCAACGCCCAGCTATTTTTGTGGTGGTTATTGTCTTTGTTTTTTACCAGGCCCAGGCCGGGTTCAAAGTCACCAGCCCTGGTGCATGTGGCCGGGGCCCTAACCACAGAACTACAGGCGCCAGGTGTCTTGTTTCTAGAGGACTAAAATTAGCATTGCTATTCTCTGGCACATGATGACATTTGGTAACATGATATAAGTCCTACCGAAAGCACGATTAGGAGCCACAGGGCTACCAGGCTCAGTCTGGGTGACTGGCTTGGGAAATGAACCTTGCTCTGAACATGGTTGATAGCTCAACTGGCTTTTAGAATTGAGAATGCTTGTGCTCCTTCCCCAAGCTGTAATTTTGCATATTTGTTAGAACCCACTATGAGTCAGAATGTAATATGAAAAAGGGAGGCGTCTGCCACAATATTGATTTTAAGTTCCAGTCACTTCCTGGGCAACTGCAATTTCTCTGTGCTTCAGTTTTCTTACTTCCAAAATGGGGATTAGAGTAATGACATGATGAAAGCTGAGGTGTCATGGGAATATTATTTATTGTTATTATTATTTATTATTAATCATTACAAGAGTAAAAGCATACCACAGTTTATTTCAATGGAAAATGTGAAATGTTTTGAGTTAAACAAAAAGGCATATATTTGATTGCCTTCTAAAGTAAAAGCCCTCGCAATAAATTATTGCA
This sequence comes from Arctocebus calabarensis, assembly GCA_963573935.1. NCBI lineage: Eukaryota > Metazoa > Chordata > Mammalia > Primates > Lorisidae > Arctocebus > Arctocebus calabarensis. The sequence goes on along the minus strand of CAUYON010024147.1, from coordinate 198 downwards.
TACTTCAAAATCACTAAAAAAGTGGAATTGGAATGTTCCTTTTTTTTTTTTGAGACAGAGCCTCAAGCTGTCATCCTGGATAGAGTGCTGTGGCATTACAGCTCACAGCAACCTCTAATTCCTGGGCTCAAGCGAGTCTCCTGCCTCTGTCTCCCAAGTAGCTGGGACTACAGGTGCCTGCCACCACAATGCCCGGCC
>CAUYON010024146.1:0-10977 GCA_963573935.1 Arctocebus calabarensis | reverse complement strand
TCAGATTCCTGTTTGATCCTTATTCTTACTTTTCAGAAACATGTATGTAACATATCTTTAAAACCATAAAATATGAATTGGCGCCCTAGCCAGCTCAGCGAGGCTGGCGGACCTTCTGCCTCCTCCTTGGCAGTGTCGGTGGTGTGGCAGCCAGCTGAAGAGCCAGCGGGCTGGATGACAGGCAAGGAGAGGGACCTCCAACCTCCACCAGAGGCTCCAATTGCCAAAAAGGCTGGACAACTGCTGAGGAGACACCTGTGCCCTGGTGTCTCCTTCACTTCACACTTAGGACTAAATGTGGAACCTCCATCTCCTATGCCTAAGTCAATTTCTTGTGAATTTCCTAGGCCTCAATTCCATAAAAGGACTGTATCCATTCATTGATACATTCATTCGCCTTGCCCCCGGCAGAAGGGACCGTATTCATTCGTTTCCTGGCCAAGGAACCCATACACCTATATATACCCTGAGACTAAAGGCCTAAAGGAGGAGATGGGGAAAGACTGGGAGACAAATGGAGAGAGCTTCTCTCTCCCCACTAGAATTCTCTCCCTCTACCAGGAGCCTTAATATTTTCTGTATTCTTTTCTGTGAATAAATTCTGTCTTACAAAAAAAAAAAAAAAAAAAAGAAATACTATCGGATAATGCCTGTGGCTCAACGAGTAGGGCGCTGGCCCCATATACTGAGGGTGTTGGGTTCAAACCCAGCCCCAGCCAAACTGCAACAACAACAACAAAAAATAGCCAGACATTATGGCAGGTGCCTGTGGTTCCCAGCTACTCTAGAGGCTGAGGCAAGAGAGTCACTTAAGCCCAAGACCTGGAGGCTACTGTGAGCTGTGATGCCACAGCACTCTACTGAGGGCGACAAAGTGAGACCATCTCTAAACAAAAAAAAAGAAAAATACTACCACCACCTTATCAACAATTATTATGTAATATTCTAAATCCTTGACTGTCAAAAATGTTCACAGCTTTTTTGCCAGGATTTCGTCTCAAAAAAATCACTGTCATTATTTATCCTCATCTGTTCATATTTTACTATTAGTTTACAAAATTCAGTCAAATCTTTAGGCTCTCTATATCTAATTCTAGTTTTCTTATAATTTCTGCTCTATTTGCAGTTATTTTCTCTACTGAAGTCTTCAACCTCACAAAGTCATCTACATGAGTTGGATCAACTTGTACCAACTTTTTAAAATTTTGATAGTTTGACCTCCTCCCATGAATCTCAAGTGTCCTTAATGGTGTCTAGAGTGGTGACTCCTTTCTAGAAGGGCTTCGATTTACTTTTTCCAGGTCTAACAGAGGAATCACAATCTGAGGCAGCTATTGCCTTGCAAAATGTATTTCTTAAATAATAAGTCTTCAGACATACGGTACAGAATGCATGTTGTGTTAGCAGGCATGAAAACAACATTAATCTCTTGTTGACATACATCAGCGCTCTTGGGTAACCAGTTTCATTATCCACAAACAGGAAAATTTTGAGAGAATTGTTTTTTCTAAACTGTCAGCCTCAACAGTGAACTTAATATTCAGTAAAGGATACTGTAGACAGAATTGCTGCCATTATCCTTGCTTTGTTGTTTCACTTATAGAACATAAGCAGAGTAGATTTAACATAGTTCTTAAGGGCGCTAAAGTTTTCTAAATAGTGTGTAAACATTGGCTTCAACTTAAAGTTATCAACTGCATTAGCCCATAACAAAAGAGTCAGCCTATCCTTTGAGCTTTGAAACCAGGCTTTGATTTCTTCTCTCCAACTATGAATGTCATAGATGTTATCTTCCAATTTAAGGCTGTTTCTTTTTAGATTGAAAATATGTTGTTTATTGTAGCCATCTTCATCAGTTATCGTACATAGAGCTTCAGGATAGCTTGCTGTAGCTTCTCCATTAGCACTTGCTGCTTTACCTGGAACTATCCTTTTCTTAAATTTCATGAATTAATCTTTATAATTTCAATCTTTTCTCCAGCAGCTTCTTTACCCTTCTTAGCCTTCACAGAATTAAAAAAGGATAGGGCCTTGCCCAAAATTAGCCTTGGGTTTAAGGGAATGGTATTGATGCTTTGATCATCTATCTAAACCACTAAAACTTTTTCCATATCAGGAGAAAGCAACAAGGCTGCTTTACATTTCTTTTTTTTCATGTGGTCATTGGAGAATTTTTAATTTCCTTCAAGAACTTTTCTTTTGCATTTACAACCTGGTTAACCATTTGGGGCAAGAGGCCTAGCTTTTGACCTTCTTGGCTTTCAACATGCCTTCCTCACTACACTTAATCATTTCTAGCCTTTGATTTAAAGTGAGGGACAGGAAACTATTCCATTCACTTAGATACATTGTAGGGTTATTATTGACCTAACTTCATTATTGTTGTGTCTCAGGGAATAGGGAGGCCCAAAAAGAAGCAGAGAGATGGAGGAATAGCTGGTTAGTGGAGTAAGCAGCATGCACACAACACTTATCAATTAAGTTCATCTTATATAGGCGTGGTTTACCATGCCCCAAAATAATTACAATAGTAACATCAAAAGTGTCTGTAACAGATAAAATAATAATGAAAAGATTGAAGTAATTACCAAAATATGACAGACATGAAGTGAGCACATGTGGAAAAGTGGTTCTGATAAACTCACTTGACACAGGGTTGCTATGTACCTTCAATTTGTAAAAACAAACAAACAAAAATAATATTGGCAAAGCAAAGTTTAAAAAAAAGGTATGCCTGCATATTTTTGTTGTAAAAATATGAACTGCTTGCATAATGCCTATGGCAACTCTGGCTTCTATGACTTTTTTCCTAAGCATTTTAAAAATAAGTAGCTTACCAGGAATTAAATTATTTCTCCCATGGTGTTTTGCTATTTCACTAATGTCTCTGCTATTTTTTGTTTGTTTGGGTTTTGTTGTTGCTTTAAGTTGGGTTACATAGAGGTCTACAAATTGTCTGCATAACTGTGTGTTCAGCTAAAGTTTGAGACCGTATTTGTTCTTAAACACCTTCAGCTTCTGGGTGTGCTTTGGAGAACATAGGCCAACTTCAGCCAGCTTTCGATTTTCTCTTGGTTTTCACTTTCAGCTTATTCTTTCCTGGCTCTCCTTTTTGCTCATACATAGTTTTTTAATCAGAGTTCATGTCCATAATCTCTTGATTTTGTTTGTGGCTGAGCATTGTTTGTGTGAATGGGACTGAGGCCTCAGGGTTGCAGAGCCATGGCCTTTCTTTGTTTCCTTTAAAGTTTGCTACTTATTGTCAATGCTATCATGGGTTTTCACTCTCCAACTTAAATGAAGTCCAATTCCTCTAGCTGAAAAGTTGATTATTTCTCTGTACAGCTCCATAGGTGGACCAATGATGATCTTGCTGAAAGAGCTAAAGGCCGATGTGAAGAGGAGGGTAGAAATGGTGGTGGAAGGAGAGTGTTTGTAGAGGCAAAAGCCACCACTCCTTGCTGTTTAACCCGAGGAAATAATTAAAAATTCTTCATAATAAATATTTTATTTAGATTTTTGCCTGTCATCAATTTCTATTGCCCTTCAAAATGATTGGTTTAGACAATTTTGCTGAATTTTATGCTTTATTTTGGCAAAAGTATTTATAGACCTTGTCACTATACAATAGCCAGAAATTACACTTGGTCCTTTTTCTGCTTCAGTCTTCTAGAATATGATTTCTATTCTTTGTTTCAAAATGGCTGTTATTATTCAGATATGACATTAAAGTTCCAGGTCAGAAAAAACAGAAAAGGTGAAAATATAAAGCTAGTGTCTCTGCCTATTGATTCCTGTCCCTTTAAGCCTTTCTAGCTATCTACATAACACTTTTGTTTACATTTCATTGGCCAGAACCTAATCAGGTAGCCACAATAAGCTGTATGATAATATTGAGAAATGTTATCTTTTGGTTTCTATAGAAATAGAATTGGGTTTCTATTACTGAGCAAAAAGAGGAGAATAGCTATTGTGTGACAACTGGCATCCCTACCACACCATCTTTTAATTCTAGCTGAAGTCCTGTATTTCTTTTTGTGAAACACTCTCCTCTTTCAACTGATGAAACACTCACCTTTGTCCTGCAGAATTCATTTGGTATTTATCACATTTTCATTTGCTAGCCTTCTTGTTTTTTAATAACCAACTATGTAAATATGATAAGCTCTATGAGTGTTGTAGTTATTTTTGGACCTCTTTAGATCCACATGCTGAGTTTAGCAGAACACCTTACTTGTAGCTGATGATTAATAAACTTTTGTTAATTATTTTACTTTGTTACCAAGAATGAATGATAGCAGAAATGCAGAGTTAGGAGGGAATCAAGGTAAATTTCTACTCTCCCTGTTCCACTCTAACTGGTCCCTCCCCAAGGCTTTTCCAGAATTGACCCAGCTTCTATTTCTCAAAATCATCTGGTAGTTTGCATTTTTTATCTATGCTATTGGCAACTTTTTCCAGGGCTATTTTTCTTTATGAGAGACTTTTTTTTTTTTTTTTTTTAATCAAACTTCATTTTATGTTGTTCATAATTGAAAGATAACTTCTCAGGACTGTCAATGGATGTCTGTGAAGCAGGGATTGGTAGCCATCCAGCTTCCATGGGAAGAACTCTATTCTACAAATGATGACTTTTCAAATTGGCAAGAATCCGCTGGCTCCAACAGAAGGGATGCCGCCTAGACAGACAACAGAATTTTAAAAGAGCGAAACGCCTTGTCTGGCTTTAGGAACTCCCTAAAGCTCATCCCCAGTCAGGATGAACTCTCATCTCCCACTAATTCTAGACATTGATTCCCTGGGCTCTCTAGTCAAGGAAGTATCAGCCTGGACTACTCTCTCTAGGTTACATTTTTAAAAAGTATAAAAAATAAATTTAAGAATTGGCTCTTTGTTTTCTAATTACCTGCAAGTGTATTGCTATAGCCTAAGAGAAGAAGAAAAATATGGCTGAGATTATTTTTAATAACTGCATACAGGAATTTCTAACCCAGACCTTTTTTTGTTTGACACTTCAGCTGTTTCTTAGAAGTTCAAGAAAGGCTATTAACTTAGTTCCCCTAGAGATTTTGTATCATGACTTTATCTGCTTGTAACCTTCACAATCTATATATTTATTTGGCAAGCTCCTTTTCTCAGCTGTTTCTTTTAAGTAACATTAACTAAGTTAAGGCATGGAAGGTAAACACTCCCCTAGAGACAAAAAAAATTATCATATATATTTAACATACTGACTTTTGTACACACATACACATGATCACTATTTAATCTGTAATATAAAGCTAATGTAAAAATCAAAAGAAAGCAGTAGTTTGGAAATGTAGTCTTTGTGGTATTGCCAGAGAAAATAGTATCTCCTAAGTGAAGAGCTTCTGTAAACAGGACTTTAGTCTTAACTGGCTAAACTAAGATTAGACTATTTGAAATGTAAGGAGATAATTCTTGCTAATCTGAATGGTAGAAAGGAAGCATACAAAATAAATTTCTAAATAAACACTTTTTAAAAACATTATTAGGCTTGGTTTCCTCACCTATACATTGAGAGAGTTAAGGATATCTCAGAAGCTTATTTCAGTTCTAGGGTTTTATAGTTTCACAGAATCAGCTGTTTAAAATCAATATGGTTGACTGACATCATGCCATAACTAATGAAAGTTCTGTCACAGTTAAAGATTTTCTTATCTGAACTAACACAATCACATTAAACACTGATTATATTATGCTTTCTCCCTCCCCCCCATTTTTCCTCATAAATATGGGTTGTTGCAAACAATTTTCCTCAAGTTTAGACTGTGAACTGATTGGATTCTTATTGATTCATTTGCATGCTGTATCATTATCTCATTTTGATCATTGCTCACTTAATCAGATGCTTCTATGGAATGGCAGTCTCTAGAATGTATAAAGCAAATTGTTAGTTGGGGCAGGAACTAAAAACAGGTGCACTGTGCTCCGTCTGCCAACTTAATATAGGAGAAAACTATAGTCAGGTTTCTGGAGGGCACTTAGCCCTACCTCTTATAACCCGGGTAAAGTTATTGCCTCTCTCTCATAATTTAATCACTTGCCTTCCTTCTCAATATATATGAAGCAATAACAACATCAATATCATCTCCCCCTTAGGCTATTACAACATCCACACCTTGCATTCTCTGATTGCTTCAGACCACCCTTCTGTCTTCTTCCTCTTTCACAAGAACATTGAGACTTTTTTAATAAACAGAGTCTCACTCTATTGCCCTAGACCAGAGTGTCGTGGCATCATGACAGTTCACAGGAACCTCAAACTCCTGGGTTTAAGTGATCCTCTTGCCTCAACCTCCCAAGTAGCTGGGACTACAGGTGCCCACCACCTATTGGAGGGAAATAGGGTCAGATAATGCCTGGATGTTTTTTTCTATTTTTAGTAGAGGTGGGGTCCTTGCTCTTGCTCAGGTTGGTCTCTAATTCCTGAGCTCAAGCAATCTACCTTCCTTAGCCTCCAGAGTGCCAGGATTACAGGCATAAGCCACTGCACCTGCCCACATTATGACTTTCTTTTCAATTAAAAAAAGATAAGAACTCTTAAATGGCTTCACTTTTATGGTCTATTTTTGCTCATGTCTCCTGCTGATCTCAAACTACCCCTGAAAGTGGTATCATTTCCTTTAAACAGTGAAAGTATGCTCACAATCTCCTTTTATAGACATCTTTCCAACTATCCAATAATTCAATCAACAAACACTTGTTAAAAACCTATCATGAGCTAAGTACCAGAAATACTAAAACAAATAAGGCATGTTCCCATACAGAGCTGACCACATAGCTACCTGGTGGGATTAGTGGCATGCAAACTGATGAATACAATCAGCATGGTAAGGGGACTGTCCCAGGTAAATTGTGTGATTTAAAGTTTGCTAGAGAAACACAACTAATAGGATATATAAAGATATATAAGAGGAGATTTATTATGTAGATTGGCTCATGTGATTATGAAAGGCAAGAAGTCTCACTATAAACTGAGAGAACCTGGCTGTCTATAAACCAGAGAACCAGGAAAGCCAGTGGTGTAATTCAGTGCTGTGAAGGCCTGAGAACCAGTAGGGGTGATGGAGGAACTGATGTAAGTCCCAGAACACAAAGGTCCTAGAACCAACACTTCTAATATCCAAGGTCAGGAGAAGATGGCTGACGCAGTTTATGGGGAAAGACAAGATGTACACATTCTCAGCCTTTTTTGTTTTATCTGAGTGTGCTCTCAGTGGATTGGATGCCAGCATCAGTGACAGTGTTCTTCCTTACTCAGATTACCAATTCACATGCCAATCTTTTCTGGAAACACGGAATTGAAGTGGAGGAAATGGGCATTTAGGGCTGAAAGAAAACTCAGAATCTATACCAGACCAGAACCACGGAGCAGTGGAGGAATTGCAAATGTTGGAATATTGGCGGGAAATAGGGTCAGATAAGGAGGAATGTCAAAAACCATCAAAGACAAGATATAAGGGGCAATGACATATAGACCCCAGGAAACTATACTGTGGAGCTTAGATTTTATTCTAAAGATCTTTAAATTTCTTTCATATTTATCTAGACACTAGAAAAATATGAAAGAATTTGGAAAAAGGCAACCACATGACTAAATTTGCATTTTAGTAGGCTCATATTAAATGCAAGGTAAAGTTCAGAGCTAAGAGCAGAGTTAGGCCCATAGTAGGACCCTAGGAAGTATTTGTTGAATGAATGAATTAATGAATGCTGTCAGGACAAGAATTACTTGGGGTAATTAATTAATTTGCTATAGCCTCGCCTAAAGGTAGAGAGTCCTGATGACAGGCTGTTGTAGTAATTAAAATAATGCTGAGGGAGGGAAGGAGAGAATGTATTTGGAAGTAATTAAGGAAGTAAAAGTAATCTTGATTTTTTTAAATATGGGTGGGAAAAGAGAATGAAGGCATGCAAATGACTACTAAGTTTATGAATTAAGAAGGAAGTTGTGACATTTACTTAAATAGAAAACACAAAAGGTGAAGCAAATAATAGAAGAGAGGAAGGAGATAAATCCTTAAAATTTGGACAAAGTGGGTTTGAGATATAGGAAGAAATATACCATTGGCAAAAATACATGTAGAAATATACAGGTGGCAGTTCAAATCTGAAACTTAGCAGATTTAAGTTTGAGAGTCACCAGTGAGAAGGTAATAAGGCTGGATGAGATCAGTCATGAAGCCCAAGTAGGATAAAAAGAGGGCCTGAGGGAAGGTGACATTGGCAAGGTCACCACCTCCAGTACCCCTCACGAAAATACCAACTAACTAGTAAACATACACAGGCAGACAAGAATGGCTTTGTGAAAATCATGGAACCAGGAATGAGGCCAAAGAATTACCTTAGACCATTAAATCTAGGAAAAGTGCATTACAAGAGGAAAGGTAGCGGCTTGTTTTGACGACATTGCTCTCCCCAGGGCGGGCACAGTACTGCACAAGAGGGTTCCCCTGGGCCTACATTTCTCCACTAGGGAAAAGAAACCCCAAGACAGACATTCAGCTTCTCCAGCATTCCAGGTCGCTTTCATGAAACCGATTTCTTTGTCACCTCATGAGAACACTGGGAGAATTGGCATGCAAGACTAACTGAGCTCCACTAGAAACAAAACTATGGTGTGGGGCTAACACTGACCAGCATGCAGATTCTGCCAGTAGCACGACATCCCTGCCAATGGAATTATATAGCCAGGGAACCCAGCCAGCAGCTCCATCTACTCATGGAGAGAACTGATGGCTCTTTCGGTCCAGGGAGAATCATCAGTAGTTTTGTCTAGCTGGTGTTCCCAGAAGTTTGGCCTGGCCATAGAGCACAGTTGTTTCCATCTGGACAAGGAATGGAGCCAGTGGTCCTACCCAACTGTGGAGCATACCCTACAGTCCCATCTGACCAGGAAAACCCTGCCTATTAAGAGAGATCAGCTTCAGCCCTTACCCAGACATAAAGTTCAGCCTATGCCCACTCTCTTCCCAGTAAAGGAGCCCAGAAAGCAGCTCCACCTATCTGTGGGGCCCATACTGAGGATCCACTTGACTAGGAAGCCCAGACATTGACTCCACCTTGCAATGGAACATATCTTATGGCCGTACCCAATTGTGAAATACAGCCTATGACCCTGTCAAGGCTGGGACCCCAGCCAATGACCTGCCCAAGAATGGAGCATAGCCTGCAGCCCCTTCCAATCAGGAAGCCCAGTGACTCTGCCCAGCCCTGGAGCCCAACCTATAGCCATGCCCTTGTAGAAAGCCAAGTTAGTATTACTGAGCAACTAAGAAGCATATCCTATGGTCCTATCAAAACAGGGAGCCCAAGCAGTCAACTGGCCCAGCCATGAAATTCAATCTCTGACCCCACACAATGATGGAACCCAGATAGTGATCTACATAATTTTGGGACACAGCCTGAGGCTCTGTCCATTTACAAAGTCAGCCTATGGTTCCATCTGAATACAGAGACCAACTAGTGACATCACCCAGCCAAGAAACACACGCCATGGCCCCACTCAACCAGGGTGATTGCAGACAGACCCTAGCCTATAGCACCTCCAAATTGCAGAGCTAAACAACACCTTCCAGCCAAGGAGTAAGCCTGTGACCCTGTCCAGCTGGGAAGCACAGCCAGCAACCTCACCTGAAGACCAGCCAGCAGACCTGCTCAACCATAATCGGCCAGAATACTTATCTCACATCAGAGCATGGGCATTTGCCCTGCTATACTATACCAAAGACCCTAAAAGCAAGCCCTATCTTTCCATGAACACTACCAACTGCCCAGTCCAGGGCTCCAGACTGGGTAGGTTGATGAAAGTCTTTCTCTGCTGAAGGGAGCCTGTGAGGTCTGAAAAAGGTGGAAGAATCCTCAAATGTGCACACACCAAGGTAAAACAAAAGACATGAACAAGCTTTTCTAAGGAAAACAGAAAAATGACCAATAGGCATATAAAAAAAAGTTTAGCATCACTAATATTTTCTTTTTTAAAAAATAATTTTATTAAATCATAATTGTGTAATTGTGTAGTGCAATCATGGGGCACAATGTGCTGACTTCATATACAATCTGAAATATTTTGGTCGAACTGTTAAACATAGCCTTCATGGCATTTTCTTAATCACTATATGAAGACATTGATAGTCTACATTTAATAAGTTTCACCAGTACCCTTCTAAGATGCACCGTAGGTGAGATCCCACCAATTGCCCTCCTTCCACCCATCCTCCCCTCTCCCCTCCCCTCCCTTTTCATTTTCCCTATATTCTTGTGCTATAATTGGGTTTTAGCCTTCATATGAGAGCTATAAATTAGCTTCATATTAGGGCTGAGTACATTGGATGCTTTTTCTTCCATTCTTGAGATACTTTGCTAAGAAGAATATGTTCCAGCTTCATCCATGTAAACACAAAAGAGGTAAAGTCTCCATCTTTCTTTAAGGCTGTATAATATTCCATGGTATACATGTACCACAATTTATTAATCCATTCGTTGGTGGATGGGCATTGGGCTTCTTCCATGACTTAGCAATTATGAATTGGGCTGCAATAAACATTCTGCTACAAATATCTTTATTATGATGTGATTTTTGGTCTCCTGGATATATACCTAATAGAGGAATTATAGGATTGAATGGCAGATCTATTTTTAGATCTCTAAGTATTCTCCAAATATCTTTCCAAAAGGAATGTATTAGTTTGCATTCCCATCAACAATGTAGAAATGTTCCCCTTTCTCCACATCCACGCCAACATCACTGGTTTGGGGATTTTGTTATGTGAGCTAACCTTACTGGAGTTAGATGATATCTCAAAGAAGTTTTGATTTGCATTTCTCTGATCATTAAGGATGGTGAGCATTTTTTCATGTGTCTGTAGGCCGTGTGCCTGTCTTCTTTAGAGAAGTTTCTCTTCAAGTCCTTTTCCCACCCTGAGATGGGATCACTTGCCCTTTTGTTGCCAA
>CAUYON010024144.1:0-26020 GCA_963573935.1 Arctocebus calabarensis | reverse complement strand
CCTCTGCCTCCCAAGTAGCTGGGACTACAGGTGCCCACCACAACGCCCAGCCATTTTTTGATTGCAGCCGTCATTGTTGTTTGGTGAGCCCAGGCTGGATTCGAACCCGCCAACTCAGGTGTACGTCGCTGGTGCCTTAGCCCGTTGATCCATAGGCGCCGAGCCTACTGGAGCTTTTAAAAAGAAATTGCACGTAAGTATATAAGAAGATACTTTATCTATACTCACATATAGGATCTCCTATACTTTTACATTAGGTTTTTCAGAAAAAGGTTCTTTTATCTTTAGAATTTACATGTTGCTAGCTCAAGTTATTTGAAAGTTGAAAGTCTACAAAACTATTTGGCGATTTGGAGAAGCAATGTCTCTAAAAATGGTTCTAGGGCCTAAAGTTTATCCTTTATTTCCTCAAGTAATGTGGTTCATGGCCAAACACAGTAGCTCATGCTTGTAATCCTAGCACTGTGGGAGGTCAGAGGTGGGAGAATCTCCTGAGCTCAAGAGTTCAAGGCCAGTCTGAGGAAGAGCAAGATCCTATCTCTACCAGAAATAGAAAAATTAGCCAGGTATTATAGCAGGTATCTGTAGTGCCAGTTACTTGGGAGGCTGAGACAGGAAGATCTTTTGAGCTCAAGAATTTGAGGTTGTTGTGAGCTACAATGCCACAGTGCTCAACCCTAGGGTTACAGAGTGAGATTCTGCCTCAGAAAAAAAAAGTAGAGTGGTTCAAAGTGCAATGAAGTTTATTGACTTTGTTTAGTTTAGAAATAGTTCCTGAGACATAGAAGTAAACTATATGAGACCTGCATATTCTCCAAATGTTTTTAATCATTCACCCAGGACATTCCCTTAGATGTTGCCCTTTGGTTTAGGAAATCAATGTTTACTTTCTTTATCCTCAAGTCAAGTATCTAAAAAAGAAATTTTATTTTATGTTTACCATGATTAAAATATTAAAAATATGGAGTGTATACTTAATAATCACTATTGGTAGGTCAGACATTCTATAAATTGGTTTGTGTATAATGTTTCATTTCAGCCAAACACTGGGCATTTTTTTCTCCCCACTTTCCACATGAAAAAAAAACAAACCAAAAAACCTGAGACTAAAAGAGATTCATTAACCTGCTGAAAATTACACAGATGATTGCAACCAGAATTTCAATCTGGATCTGTTTGATTCTAAAGCTCAAGGTCAAGCTCTTAACTACCAATATACTCTTTTTCATGTACTTCATATTAACAGCCACATACCAATAGGGGGCGGGCTCAGAAACCATCCAGTCTTTGGTATTACCCTCCTGGTAGTCTGCACTGCAATGTTCCTGGCACACTATATTCTCTCGGGCCTCGAATGCATGCTCACAGCCAGTAATGGTATGTGAGAAGGTCTCACTGTGATTAGAGTGACAACAAGGAGATGAATATTTCTTCCTGGTGCCTGATCTTATGACTTGTGAGTTCTGTGCTGGGACAAAGGCACCCCAGCTATGATAGCAACAGGGAATGGTGCTTATGCCCAAGTTCTGGTCAATAGGAGGGAATTTTTAAGTTTTTTTTTTTTTAAATTTACATTGGGAGGTCATTAGGCTGGAATTGCTCCAGAGCTTTAAGCTCCTAATAAGCAAACTGAGACTTTATAAGTCAGAAACTACCAACTAACCCCTAAGTTGTATCTTTCCTTTCTAACCAATCAAATACATTTTCTTTGTCTCCCTGTTGTGTGTAACCTATAAAGCAAGGCTTGCTGCCAAGGTGCTGCACCAGAGCTTTCTGAACTTCTTCTGGTTCTGAATGCTGCCTGACTCATGAATTGTTCTTTGCTTAAATAAACTCTGCTAAATTTGTATCATGTAAAGTTCTTTTTACAGTTCTAAATCTATCTGCTCTTCCCATGACAACCCTTCACATGTTTGAATATAGCTCTTTTATTTTTCCTCTGGGTCTTTCATTCTTCCATTCCAAACATCCTCAGCAGCTTCAGCTTTTCCTTATATGTCATGAGCTGCAGAATTTTCAGAGCTGGTTGCTTTTCCTTCTGTGCTGTAGCAGGCAGAACAGAATGCAGCACTGGAGACATGACACTACCAGCACAGTATCCAGTAGAACCACCACCTTCTCTGCTCCACACACTTTCTCTATCAGCGTCACCTAAGACCGTGTTGGTCTTTTTGGTGGTCACTCAGGGTGACTAAAATGCTTAGGTTTTCCCACATCAACTGCTATTAAACCAAGTTTCCACAACCTGTATCTATATGGTCCACTTAAAAAAAAATCTATTTTCAGGACTTTAGTCTTGTCTTATAGAATAATCCTGTTAGGTTATTTTTGAATGAATTCTGCCATATAATGCATTATTAAACCTTCGATCCTATGCCACATAAAATTTGATAAGCATAAGTCAAAGTCTTCTCATGCATTACAGAAATATTAATGGGACACAGCTGAGTGCTGAGTTGTAACCAGCCAAAACCACTTTCTGGAAGAGAGAGACAATTTCCTCATTGACACTATTAACTAGAAAATTGACTTAATCAAGCTTTCTGGTCCCGGAGCCTTCTGAAGTCCAGAATATTATCATTAAAGCTTTGAAGAAGTCTCGTCTGAATGTCCTGATTTTGGGCTACTGGGGTTTGAACTTGCAGAGGGATCACAACCAGCCATCAGACATATTCGTGGTTAAACAAGTTTTTGCTATTTTTCGTGTTTGTTTACAGGGTCCTCTCCAGACCCTCTGTATGGGAAACCATGCACATCACCTTAATAGTTTGCATTTCCCGGAGATTTCAGCGCTTGAATTTGAAGATTCCCTTTTCTCTCTCAAGTTTTAGTCCTCAGAGCTCTCCGAGGGGGATTGAGCCCAGAGAAAAATCACAGCATGTTTCTCTGCCTCTTCCTCCGTCTTTCCGTTTATTCACTAGGGGAGAATTTCTTGTGGAGATCGGGCACAGGAATCGGTGGGACGCGAAGTCGCCAACCCGCCACGGGAAGGGCCTGGGCGGTGGAGCGCGCTGGGCCCACCCACTTCGCTCACACCGTGGGGCGCAGTGCAGACGCCAGCCTTGGGCTTTCTGTTTGTGGGTGTGTGTGGCCCGCCTGCTTCAATCGGAGCCAACCGTGTGACCCAGAGCTCTGCACAATCATCCACTCCCAGCGCAATGCAGACGAGGTCCGGGAGCCTGCGGGTCTCCGGCGTGGACCGACCTCGACGGCCTCTGAGCTTCCAGGTTCTCAGGGTCCCTGCCTCTCCGCCCGCGTCATGCTCTAGATCGGACACTAGGTGGCAGCAAGGCTCCGACTCACCAACAGCACTGCACTGCGTCCTGCTCGTCTTCTGACGCAGAACTTAAAAAAAAAAAAAAAAAAAGAAAAAGGGAAATGATACTGCAGAGTTTTCTTTTAGAGAAAGAGCTTCTCAGGCAGGACTAGCAGCTTTAAAGAGAACAATAGCGATAACTGAAATATTGTCAGGATGAATGCTGCCTTCTAAGTGGGATAGGCAACCCCCCCACCCCAACCAAACACACCCACAAACCTCTCTCAAAAGCAAACCAACATCTATGTAGCTTCTTTGGAGGAGGCTGTAATGCAAGTTTGGTCCCTGTGCTTTGGATCTGGCAAGTCGATTTTGGAGGTGTGTGCAAGGAGACAAAGCTTGTAGCTTTCTGAGGCCCCTCTGCCTGCTTGACAGTGAAACTGCGAAGGTTTCACTCTAAAGTTGTGGGCTCTGGAGGCGGTAGTTCTCTTTGCCTTGCTGGTGTCATGGTTCCCACCCATGACCCCAGGACCTGCAATATTAACGAACACCTTGCAGATAATACATGGATTTTTCCAGACAGATGTTAAGATGGCACTGGCAAGACACTCTCTGAGGAGAAGGACTAGTTCCACCTCCTGGTTTTGAGGTAGGGGAGCAGAGGAGTGAGCCCCTTGTGTAACATGGCCCTGTTGCATTGCTGTATCCTGGAGGAATAAAAGGGACAGATGGGGGACAGAGGAGGCAATAGAACAAGCGTAGTCTGTAAGGGCCCTGAACACCTGAGTCCTGTCTCCAGAGACGACGCACCAGGAGACCATGACTTCTTAGAATTTAGTAAGCCAACCCACCATTCCTGGCTTCCTGCTCCCTCTCTCAGACATTGCTATTGAAATAGGATTTTTTTTTAGAGTGCTGGAAAAGTCCTTTAAGAAAACAGTTTCTTTCAGTTGGGGCAGTTATGCTTGCAACAGTGATTCTGTTGCACATAAGTTTTCCAGCTTGCTTGAAAGCTGTTCATCTTCCTCTAGAGGCCCCTGGTCATAGAGAGGAAGCCAGAATCACAGCAGGGGTGGCAGCCTGTCAGATCCCTCTTCTTTTTCTTCCTCTGCATCATCTGACTAGGCCTTAATTTCAAGGGCAGAGGAGAGCTGTGCATGTGCAAAGCTCTGAGGCCTGATTTTGCCATCTCTAGGCTCTGAGTTGGCCACCTCACCTTGTAAGGTCTTCATGTGACTCACAATGAAGCAGGGAACATGGTCCATGTGCTCTCTGTCTCCCCATACCCTTTGTCTTCTCTTCTTTTTAAATTTTTTAGTATACTACCATAAAAGCTTTGTCTTCTCTTAATAGCCTGGTGATAGAATGAAAGGAATCTACTTGCTGTCCCAAGTCAGCAGACTTCTCACCACACCTAACTGCATCATAGACTCATATTTCTAGTATTTAAAAATCACCTGAAGTCCCTCCTTCTTTAGGAAACCATCTTTGACTAATGAATGACAGTCAGTTAGTAATTAATCCTCTATATTCATGCACCACTATTCACTTCTTTGCTCGTAATATACAGGATTTCCTGGTAAATCTATATTTTATGCTTGGTGTGTTCATAGTTTGCATTTCCACTATGCTTCTAGAATTGCTGGGCTGTGTCCCAGATTTCTGTGTGTCAGGGGACATGTAAATGAGGAGGTTGACAGGGTGAATGTTAAGTTATTCAATGTATATAACTGTAATGCCCCCAAGTATGGACACGGTGCTTTATAGTTTACAGAGAGGTTTCAGATATTTTATTGAATTTCACCTTTGCCAAGATGAGTGTCCTCATGTCATAGTTGGGACACTGAGACTCTGAGAGGTTAGGTAGGGCACTGTGCCTTGTAAACTGCTCCAGATTTAACATAATTAGATGCTGTATACACATTCCTGATGCCAAGTAATGGAGCTGCTGTGAGCCACATTAAGGTAGATAGGAACCAAAATGAAAAATGGTGCTAGAGGTGGATTAATTTGCCATAATATTTTCTCCCATTGTCTTCTGATTTTTTTTTTTTGAGACAGAGTTTCAAGCTAGTGCCCTGCGTAGAGCGCTGTGGTGTCACAGCTCACAGCAACCTCCAGCTCTTGGGCTTAGGCGATTCTCTTGCCTCAGCCTCCCAAGTAGCTGGGACTACAGGTGCCCGCCACAACGCCCAGCTATTTCTTTGTTGTGGCTTGGCTGGGGCCAGGTTTGAACCTGCCACCCTTGGTATATGGGGCCAATGCCTTACTCACTGAGCCACAGGTGCCGCCCATGTCTCCTGATTTTTAAATATAGTTTGATCATCTTTTTCCTGAATGTCAAACAATATGCCGATTGTTGCAAAAGTGGAATTTTCTTTATGAAACATGAGACAAACTATCTCCAAATTCAAAGAGTACAATGAAAGAGATGAGAAGCCTTTGAAAAAGACTGGACTTGAACCCCAAGTCAATGGAGCATGCTTTTTAGTTTGGAGGCTCTGAGCAGCTGGCCCCAAATAACTGGGTGCTGTTAAGGGTTAACTCTTCTTCCACCCTGGACTCTTATTCTGCTTGATCTCTTGGTACAGCAGGGTGGGGGAGTGGAAGAAGCTCCCCTATCTTGAGAGCTAGGCAGACCTACTTGGAAACTCTGGCCCTCCATTGCTGAACTGAGAAACTTGGCATGTTCTTTAAGGCTTGTTGAAGCTTACCTTCCTCATCTGTAGGGTGGGATGTGATCATGCTTAATTTGCAGGTCTGCTTTGAGATGAAGGAATCATCTTCAGTTTTTGATGATGAATGTCAAATGCCTGGCACTTTGTGGGTGGTGGGGTTCTGAGACAGAAACAAGTGGACCTAAGTTCCTGTTTGATATCAAAGTAGCTGCTAGAATATTATATCATTGCCTGACCTGAGGCCTTTTGGGAGAAGCACTGTGTCCTTTACCCAGACTTGGCAGTGCTTGGGCAGGAGGCTTGTCTCCTACAGTGGAGGCTCATGTCCGTGCAGTCACTGCACAGTCACCTCAGATGTGCCTTCGGTGCTAAGGCTGAGAATGGGAAGAATTTCCTCTCACCTCCACATGCTCCTGCTGAGCTCCAAGGTTTGTACTTATTTTTTCCTCTGCAATGGAGCATCTTCTACATTTAACTAAGTCTGATTATCATCCGTTTAAAAAAATTATTTTCTTTATCGCAGCTCAATTTGCAATTGCCAAGAAGTGCAATCAACCCAACGGCCCATTAACTCATGAAAGAATTAATAAACCGTGGTATATGAGGTTAGGTAGGGCACTGTCTTCTCTTAATAGCCTGGTGATGGGATACTATTCAGCCATAAAAGATGGAGCCTTTACATCATTTGTATTAACCTGGATAGAGTTGGAGAACATTCTCTTCAGTAAAGTATCACAAGAGCAGCAAGTGTCCAATGTATTCAATACTAATATGAAGCCAGTAGATGAACTGTAGACACGCCCACACAAGAGGAAAACTCAATTTAATTCAAGTTAAGGGGAGGAAGGCAGAGGGACAGGGGAGAGAGAAAGAGGGGAGGGGGGAGGGGAGCGGGTGTGCTCTCACCTAACAGGCATAAGGGTACATGGCACACCTCCTGGGTGATGGGCACAGCTACAATAGTGGCCTTACCTAAAAAATGCAAACATTGTAACCTCATTGTTTGTACGCTCATATTAATCTGAAATAAAAAAAAACCTTTTTCTTTTTGCATGTGTTTGGGTGGGGAGAAGAAGACATCTGAGAACCCCCGTGTCTTCACCCAACTCTGATCCTAAGGGATACCCGAGCTCAGTGCCCCCAGCCCTGCAGTTGCCCAATCCTGCTGGTGTCAAGCACCGTCAGGGCAACATCTACTTGTGACCTTCTGGAAGAGAGGAAGAGCTCTCCTAAACACTTGTAAAACCAGCTCGGGCAGGTAGGACGATGACATTAGAGCTTGTCAAGTTGTATGTGGATATGTGCAGCTCCTTATATGTCAAGCAAGCCTCAATAAATAAGTCAAATAAAATAAATTCACAGAAAAAAATATTCCTGAGAACTTTATTGTTTGTTGTCTTCCCAGGCAGTGTATTTTTCTTTCCGTAGAAAGCACTTCTGGAAGTGGCAAAGAGAATACAGAAGGATTAAAACAAACGTAATAAACTTTAAAAATTGTTTTCAGTTCTCTTCCTTTGCATAACTATTTTTATTATAGCATATTATCTTCCTTATGTATATTTATTTATTTATTGAGACAGAGCCTCAAGCTGTCACCCTGGAGAGAGTGACATGGCATCACAGCTCACAGCAACCTCCAATTCCTGGTCTCAAGCGAGTCTCCTGCCTCTGCCTCCCAAGTAGCTGGGACTACAGGCACCTGCCACAATGCCCGGCCATTTTTTGATTGCAGCCGTCATTGTTGTTTGGCAGGCCCGGGCTGGATTTGAACCCTCCAGCTCAGGTGTGTGTGGCTGGCACCTTAGCCAGTTTGAGCCACAGGCGCCGAGCCATGTATACACATTTATTTACAATTGACCTTGAAAAACAATAGGTGTGAACTGTGAGAATCCACTTGTATGAGGATTTGTTCAAGCAAAGGCGGATTAATTTGTATTCACGGGATGTGAATGCAGACAGCTGACTTCTTCTGTACATAGGTTTCTGGGTATGCGTGGATTTTAGTACACACTGGGGTCCTGGAGCCAATCCCTTCAGAGTACTGAAGGACAATTATAATTGCAATTGATTCGTATATTAGTTTGACGTTTGTTTGTTTTTTTCCTTTAGACAGAGTCTTGTTCTGTCACCCAGCCTACAGTGCCATGGCTCCAGCCTGGCTCATAGCAACCTCAAACTCCTGGGTTCAAGTAATTCCCTTGCCTCAGCCTCCTGAGTAGCTGGGAACACAGGTACCTGTCACAACACCTGGCTAATTTTTCTATTTTTAATAGAGACAGGGTCTCGCTCTTGCTCAGGCTGGCCTCAAACTCCTGAGCTCAAGCGGTCCTCCTGGCTTGGTTTTCCAGAGTGCTGGGATTACAGACATGAAATGTAATTTTATATTATGCAATCTTTCCCATCTTTTTAATAGACTTTCTATTATAATTTAAATTTCTGTGTAATACTCTATCTTATTTATGTACTACAAATGATTGTTGGACTTATTTTCCAGCAAGTTTTTTAAAAAATTAGGAGGTAATTTTGTTTTTACTGTTGGGGATTCATTGAGGGTACAAATACATTAATTTATTTGTTTCAATAGATTTAAGGGGTAAAATGTTTTTTGTTAGATGGGTGAATGATATGGTGATGAAGTCAGGGATTTTAGAATACCTGTCACCCCAAGTAATACTATATACTGAACCCAATAGTTAATTTTTCTTTCTTTCTTTTCTTTTTTTTGAAACAGGGTGTCACTATGTTGCCCTCAGTAGAATGCTGTGGCATTCTCAGCAACCTCAAACTCTTGAGCTTAAGTGATACTCTTGCCTCAGCCTCCCAAGTAACTGGGACTACAGGCAGCCACCACAATGCCTGGCTATTTTTTGTTGCAGTTGTCATTGTTGTGTAGCTGGCCCAGGACAGGTTTGAACCCTCCAGTCTCATTGCATGTGGCTGGCACTGTAACCACTGTGCTATGGGCACCGAACCTCAGTAGGTAATTTTTCATTCCTCTCCCTGCTTCTGAATCTCAAATGTCTATTATACTTCTCTGTATGACCATGCATGATTATACTTTAGCTCCCACTTATAAGTGAGACCATAACTTTCTGGTCCTGAAATACTCTTCTGAGGATAATGGTTCTAGGTCTATTCAAGTTGCTGCAAAAGATATTATTTCATTCTTTATTTTATAGCTGAGCATTATTCTGTGGTGTGTGTGTGTATGTATCACATTTTCATTATCCACTCATTACTTGATGGATACTTAGACTGATTCCATGTCTTTGCAGTTGTGAATTGTGCTGAGTTAAACATGTGAGTGACATGTACATAAACATCTTTTTTTAATATAATGACTTATTTTTCCTTTGAGTAGATACTGAGTAGTGGGGTTTTAGCAAATATTTTTGAGTGTATACCTTGAAATTTTTTAAAGCTAATAATTACGCTGCAATGAATATCTTTTTGCTTATGTGCTTATCCACATATTTTACTTCTCTTTACTTCTTCAGGGTAAGTTCCTTAGAGTGGGATGAATTTCTTACTGAATTTAGGAATTTTTAATTGATTCTTGCTTTGTGTTAATGATCCACAACGATTGTATCACATTATCTGTGACAAGAAATAAATGAATATACTTATTTTGCCATAAGCCTACCGGCATTAGGTATTACCATTTTTGAACTGTTTTTAAAAGGCATCATTTCATTTCGCACAAATCCTTAAAAAGGTAGGGAGGAAACAGGGTTTGCTGCCTTCAGCCCATTGTCAGGTCAGGTTTACATAATGGCCGTAGGGTCTTATTTACGTAACTCTGGAATCTTTGAGTTTCTTCACTGTAATGTGCATCTTTTTCCTCCCTTAACTTGAAGGGAAATGTTCAACCACTACTCATCGTCAGACATCCCACTACTTTTACTCCTCCTCCAAGGCCCCTGAAGACAGGCCATAGGAAGGGAGAATTGAGGTGCTGGTGGATTTGCGGGTGGTGGCTTGACGTTGTCAGTGACTCAAAACCAAGTGAAGGAGAAGCCAGGTGTGTGCACTTCCTCCCACCCCTGACGCGCGGTGCTGCTGAATGGGAGCTTTGAAAGGAAAAAAAAGGGCATAAGACTTGATTAGTAGGGAAACACATGACAAGAATGGGCACCAGGAAGAAAGGCTTCTAAAATCTGTTGAGTGTCATAGAAAAGACTTTTGAGATCATGTTTAGATCCAGAAATCCTCCCTACGTGGTGAAGTTGACTGAAGATAAAAAATGAATCTTCTCCTGTCATTCTCTTATTTACATTTATTTATCCTTATTTATTAAGCATTATGTTCCAGAAAGGGTTTGATGCAAGTCTCCTTTCCTTCAGAAGGAAGAATGGAAAATTTAAAAGAGGCGGGGTGGGCTCTGCTGAGGAAATGTACAGATTTCAGAGCTTTGCAGAGAACAGCTGAGAAATTGCAGAGGGACTGATAACATTCAATCATCCATTTCATGGAGAGGTTATGAATATTTTGAAATGGATGTGGTGATCCTCCCTGCAGGAGGAAAATGTGGGAAATTAATGTCTTTCTACTTTCAAAAACAAGGCAATTAATTTACAAGAGAAATCTGTGGATACAGTGGATTGCCATTTCTGCCTGGCATTCAGGAAAGTGTTCAGAGCTATCTCCATGGAGCAGAGTTTGTAATATTTGGCGAGATGCTATTGTTGTCAGATGTACTTAGACCTGTTGGAACAAGCAATTCCCTTTCTAAGCCTGTGGGGTAGTCTCTGGTCGAGGCAGAAGACTATGTCCCTGACCTTGGCTTTGTCCAGTTCAGGAATTTTATGTGACTCAGTTGAAGAAACAGCAAATTCAGTAACAATGAGGGAAGGCCCAAGATTTTAAAATCATTTTAGCAGTCTGGTATAATAGACTGAAATAAACAAGATGAAGTTAGTACTTCAATTTCTTTTTTAAGTTATTCTTCAAGTATAGAATGAGAACTGTTCATGGGACAAGTTCTGGGAGTTCTAAGATACCACAGCTACAGAGATAATAAAATTCGGAGGCATGAAAGGTCTAGACTAAGTGTGAAAAACTTGCCTGTAATGAGCTTGGATTTCTCTCTTTCTCTCTTTCTTCTATTTTTCCTTCTTTTTTTGTTTTGCTTTCTTACTCTTCTTCCCTCACTTTCTTTTCTTCTGTCCCCCTTTCATTTTGTTTTTTTCCAGTTGTAGACCCCCCCCCCCCAAAATTCTCATTATCATTGATAAATGCGTGTATGCAACATGCCACCAGTCTATCTGTGGAAAGAAAGAGAAGGAAAGGAAAGTTCTCTACTGGAAGGTGAAATTGGGCAACAGGGGTAGTCAGCATGTAGAGTGTTGGAAATTATTTCAGAAAATCCATAAGAGCCTTCAGATATTTCCTAATCCTTTTTTTTTTTTTTTTTTTTTTTTTGAGACAGAGTCAGCTCTCTCTCCTGAGGTGGAATGCAGTGGTGTTGTCACAGCTCACAGCAGCCTCAAACTCCTGGGCTCAAGCAATCCTCCTGCCTCAGCCTCCAGAGTAGCTGGGACTACAGACACCTGTCACCATGCCTGGCTAATTTTTCTATTTTTTTTAGAGACAGGACCTCACTCATGCTCAGGCTCTTCTTGAACTCTCGGCCTCAAGTGCTCTCTCTTCACACCTTGGCTTCCCAGAGTGCTAGGGTTACAGGTGCCAGCCATTGTGTTGGCCCTAGTCCACTTTTACTGAAACCTACTCTAGTCTCAAGCCCTGAAACTCAATCAGTCTGAATTCAGTCCTCAGTTCAAAAACAGTGATGGACAGTGAGCTAAGATTGGGAAAGCCAGAAATGTCCTTGAGGAACTCCCAATCTAATTTTACTTATTATTTAAAGTCATCTTTTGTATTCATTCCTAATCTCAGGCTCATTGTTTTCCCCCTACAAAGTGTTTTTCCTTTTTGCAAGTGGTGCAGTATCAGCTACATTAGTTTTTGCAGGTAGTTTTGGGACCCAGGTACCCCTTTTATAAAAGTAATTCTATGGGAAAATGCATTTTAAGTTTGCAAGACTGACTTAGACACAAACGTAGCCCAATCTTTTGTATGTGGGGGCTGCCCACGTGAGCCTTGCTGGAGCGCCGCTCTCAAAGTCACCAGGTTGACTTACGATTAGAGAAATCTGTATCCAGCACCATCCGGTGTGTAGGGAAAGGAAGTGCCGCTCTCAGGTTTATTCCAAGACTTAACCTTATCAGGACACTCAGAAAAACCCCAGGCTGGAAAGGACACCTAACCAGGTGGATGCCGGTTTCTAAAAGGGTCTGTTATCTCCACCGGCCGTTCATGTTGATATTTGAGTTTGAGATTTCTGCCTGTCCTCCTGTCATGATCCTTCTCTGACACCTTTCCTGGCTCCTGGCCCTGTCTGTTTTCTGTTTGTCGGGGACATTTTCCTTTACCACATCAGCAAATAGCTTTACCCACAGGAATCACGTGGTGGTCTGGGAATGGCCACAGCTATGGAGGGCTGGGGGAGGGCCGCTGGGAATCTGTGTTCTCCAGTGACAGCAGCTGGTGCAGGATGAAATGAGATAAGGGCTTTGTCAACTGTGGCTGGTGTTGTTAGGACAATTAATATTTCTCATCATGCCTGATGGGAAGTGTGGGCTGGGGAGCAGGGAAGGAAGGGGAGAGGGGAGTGAGAATTCTTCTATTCCTGGAAGACTCGGGAACGCAACGGCAGAGTTGACTATATGTACTTCAGAATAAATGCCATTGGGTGAAGTTTCATGACATTGTTGACAAACAGACAAATAACAAATAAAAAGGAAATTAGCAGTCAAGATAGTCTATTTTAGGTAAAAATTGGTTATGAAAAGTAGAGAGTGTCCACTAAGCCGGAGGTGAACTTGAATTAGAGAAGGGACATTTTGATAAATTTTTTTCGGTTACGTTTCCTTTCAGCTTTGTCTTTTTTTTTTTTTTTTAAATCAGTGTTTGGGTTAAGGATTTATGAGGGTGAGGTGGGAGACCGTGGGAGAGTGAAGTTTACAATGTGTGGGTGTCTTAGGCAGTGGAGCCTCAGGTGCCAAGGCAGGTGACTGCATAGCACTTTCAAGGCTAGCAACGGCCACCGAGGCGTCCTGTGTTTTCTAAACCTTCTCCATGGCTGATAAACTAGATCTCCCTAAATATGACATTTACCATCACAAACACCCATGAACTCTCAGAAGATGTATGATTCAGTCAGAAAGTTGTTTATTTAGCCAACTTGTGCCTGCTCAGTACCAATTCTTTCACCAACAGTGTGAGGCAGGGCGAGAGAAAGGTGTAACAATAAACACAGGGGCTCTTCGAGAACCTTCATTCCAGAGAAACAGAAAATACTAGTATGCAGGGATCAACGAAGGCCATTCTGAGGTAAGAAACCAAGCAGTGAGACACGCGTGTATAGGCCATGCCACAAGGAAGGCGGAGGCCCCACGGTGGGACGGCTGGGAGAGTGGCAGGAAGGACCTGGGATCCGAGTTGTGTCCTGAAGGAGGGGAGAGGGCGTCAGATTTGCAGGGAGGAGGAAGGCACGTCTGGTAGAAGGATATCCCGCTGGGGAACAGGGAAGAGGCCTCTTAAGCTGGCCTCCAGGGAGGGTTTCAGCTGGGTGATCAGACAGGAGCAGGCTGGACCCAGGTCACGCTTACTGCCAGCCAGTGTCCTGTGGGTGCTCTCAAAAGGCAACCGGGGTCATGGGAATGGACTTGAACCATAACCTTAAATTTTCCTATAGTTGAAATCTTTAGAGAGGTTAAAAGTCAAACATCTCACTTTAGAGGTGAGGAAACTGAGGCCCAGAGAGGAAAGACGCTTTGCCCAGCAGTCTCGAGGGCCATCGTGGGATTTGGACATCCTCAGAAGAGAAGTAGCCTCCTCTTGGTGCAGTGAGCTAAGTACGAAAATGATGATATTTTCAATGACTGGGGAGCTGGAAATATGGCTGATGACTAGTTTATCACACAGATTGCACGCTTGTTCTGTCATCAAACATTCACTGAGCACCTCCTGGGTAATACAGGAAGACATCTGGGTCTTTAGGCTAGTAAAATACAGCCCTGGAGGTGACATGAGGAGGCCAGGGGAGCTCAGGGAGAGGCCACTAAGCCCAGTGGGGTGGGCAGCTGGGCAGGCGATGAGCTAGTAGGGAGGAGGAAGGAAGGAGGAGAGCTGAGAGGGGGAGGGGAGAGAGGCAGACAGGGAGACAGCTGGAGAGAGGTGCACTCAGGACTCAGGGTCTGTCTTGGGCAGTGTGTCAGAGCACTGTGAGCTGGCTGGGGGTTGAGAGATGAGGCGGGAAAGGTCAGTGGCACAGACAGTAAAGACCTTTTTTTTTACCATTTAAGAAAACTGGATCTTAAGTGGTCGGCAGTGGGGAGCAGCAGGGACTCCCAGAACGCCTGCTCCGTGCCACATGCTGTTCTATGCTCATCCCAATCGGTTTTTAAAGTAACTCTAAGAGACAGGTATTATTATTATTCCTATTTCACAGATGAGAAACCAAGGCACAGTGTCAGCCAGCTACTGATGGGACAGTCGGGGTTGAAACCAGTAGCCGGGATTCGGATACCATGCTCTTAAGCGTGGCCCTGGCCTGTTTGGCCTCCTGGAAGGGTTTTAAGCAGAGAAATGACATGGGCAGATGGACGTTTTAGAAAGGCCCCTTTGGCTGTACTGAGGGATGACGTGGGCAGGTGAGGGAAATGGGCTTTGAGAAGGTCTATAAGGAAACAGTCACCATCTTTAGCCAGCCAGAAGGGGCTGCTGTCCCTGACTAGCGGCGGCAGCTGTGTCGCCGCACACAGTGTGGACAGCCGAGCTGCAAGCCGCCTGCACGCCGAGGTTTTTAGTTGCTGGGTTAGAGGCACAGCGTGGGTATTTGGGAGACAGCCCAGAGATGACTGAGGCAATGCAGGCAGGATACTGAAAGCCACCATCACATGCCGCTGAGCCTAGTGTCTTCCCAGGGCTCTGGTGGAAAGCGCTGGGCCAAGTCAGGTGGGCAGAGAGCAGGAGGGACCGGGCGGAGCTGGAAGGCGCAGGCAGCAGTCTGCAGGGCCTGGGTGGGCAGAGGGCTCCCTCAGTGAACACGCCGCTGGGAAATGCTCCCAGGAGCAAGGGGAAGCTGGAGCGGCCGCCCCGTGTGTCAGCCAGCCCTGTCTGCCCAGCTCAGCTCTACCAGGCCCCCTGCTTGGCTCTTGGGGCACAGTCGTGGGGGAAAGCAACTCCTGAAGGCAGAGGGCTGGGAGAAACAGGCGCTCCTGCCACCAGGGCTGATGTGACCGTCTCAGCCATGCTTTTCACCTGTGGTTGAGAGAAGAGAAAGAAAACGGGTGACTGAGACTGACCTAGCAGGAGCCTGGGCTGCAACTCCCACGGCCTGAATCCCCGAATCCCAGCACAGGGCCTAGCCTGCGATTTATGAATGTCCACAGGTTAGAAAGTCCTGCCCAGTCAGACTCAGAGCTGGGGGCACTAGAGGCTGCTGGTGTAGGTAGACGTCTGTACTTTGAAAACCCAGATTGGTGGGCATCCTGCTCTGGAGTGGGACAGTCACTTCTTAGGCCTCTTCTCTCAGCATTTGAAAGCTCTGAGATTTGCCTCCTTTTGAAACAGAGAGAAGTGACCTGTTATTTGGGTTAAAAACTCAGGTTGTCACAAAACCCAGGTCAGCCGCTGAGTTGCGGCGGGGGTGGCTTGCCTGGCTCCCGCTCCAGGCTGACTCATTCCCCTCCGAGACAGACAGATTGTGTCTTGTGTGGGAGTCGCTGAGCAGAGCTCAAAGCTGTTCCCTGAGAGTTACAGGAATTACAACCTGGTGAAGGGAACAATTGTTCTTAATATGTTCTTTTGATGAGACGTTATTTTCAGTTTTTATAGTGGTATTAATGGGTTCGTAAAAGGAAACAGAAAGAGCCCCTGTCTTCAGAAAATCATTTGCGTTTCTCCTTGGGGAAGCGTGGTCTGTTGGCTCTGAGTTCTAACAGTCCTGGGCTAGAACCCTGTGCATGGGTCAGTCTCTTGGTGATCTCCCTGGCAGATGGCGTCACCCAGGGAGACGATGACTCAGCAAGGGGCTGGAAAGGCTTTATTGGTTCATTAGCATCAAGATTGGTCAGAATAGAGCTGACAGTTGTCATGGCCTCTGGGGCAACTGGGAGAGCAGATCATGAGTCCTATTTTTCCCGGTGCCCAGACCGAAAGCTTACCTGTCCCCAAAAAGGCTAGGCTGGAAGGGGTCCTCGCTGCTTGTGTGTGGCACTCCCAACCACAGATGCCTGCTTTTGGTTCTTCTCTATGGGAGATGTGGCAAAAGGCTAGGGAGGCTTCTAACCATTCCTAGTTTGCATGGCTCTGGCAGTGCCTGAGCAACATGCTGGTAAGGCAGGAAGCATCCTGGCCAGTTCTCACTGGGCCAATGTGAAAGAACCCAGGTCCCCAGAGCGGGGAGCTGTCCACCGGCCATGGTCAGGAGGCAGGCTGCACCGAGCCAGGCTGGCTTGTTAATCCCCTGCCATTTAACTGTTTGCTGAGAGCTTTCTGGAAGGCTGTGGCAGAGCAGTGAAAGGCAGGCTTGCCTCCAGGAGCTCTTGGACTGGCTGATTCTTCTAGTTCCCCAAGAATTTGACCCAAGTGCCAAGAGCTCAGTGTCCTCAGCAATACAACAGACTAATATAATCTGATATGTCCTTGGGAAAATGTAAAGGGATGATGCATGTCCAGAAAGCTTTCTACTGGCACGTATCAGATGCACACATATGTGTTGAAGGAATAAATGAAAAGGTGAATCAAAGGGACAAAGGTGAGTCAAGTGTGCATATCGTGTAGAGGTAGAAAGTCTGAGCTAGTATCTTCACCCACGTCCAGGTAGGTTAGACTGGGACAGGTGGGCTGGCCTATTATTGAAGCAGGCACGTGTGCAGGCCTCGAGTGAGTGCAGGGTTGAACTAGAGACGGAGACCAAGAATCATCAGAAGAGAGGGGCTGTGGTGGCTGCTGTGATCCAGGGCCCAGGATTGACCAGGTCAGAAAGGCAGGGCAGGGTAGAGGATGTACAGACGCAAAGGGTGAAGGAGTGGTGGATTTGGAGGCCTGAGGCCCTCCCTGCTGCTGGAGATGTGTTTGCATGGGCTGGGCTTATGTATGAAAGGAGAAAGGAAGATCTCTCCGGGAGACACTTTCATTTCAATGTCCCTGGGCTGAGCACGCAGTAAGCAGTAAATTCATACATACTGACTTAAAGGTTCTTTCTCTTCCCTTTGTCAGTCTTCAGCATAGCCTGATAAGAGCACAGACGAGAGCCGGGCGCTTCTGTCTGCCTCTGCTCTGCCGTTTACTCGGCGTGCTGTCTCATGAGGCAGTCTCTCTCTCTGTCTTAGTTTTCTCATTTGTTAAATGTGAATGACACCTTATAGGCTGTTATGAGGATTGGATGAGTTAGCATAAATCAAAGGCTGAGAAGAGTCATTGACACACTGTGAATTCTTCATCACTTTAGTCATTATTATTATTACCTTCACCACGGAAATAAAAATCCATTTAATTCTGGTGAATAACCAAGCAAGAGAGCTACCCGATTTGGAGGAAAGACCTTTGGATCTAATCCCACAATGCTGTACCCTAACACCTAGAGCCTGGCACATAGTAGGTACTTGGGAAATATTGGTGATTGTTGACTTGTGTAGAGTTGGGTTGCTGGTGCAGGGTGGGGGGAAGACAGGACGGCCCAGAGTCCTTTGGGGAATTGCCTGATTTCTGGAAAACGGGGGAGGAGATGGGAGAAAGTGTGTAGACTTGACACCCAGGCACAGCTGAGATTCTGGGGCAACAGACTCAGGATTGATCAGTGTGGAGAGCAGGAGAGGGAGGAATGAGAATGACTCTGCCTGTGGCCAGCTTCATTCTTGGATAGGTGGACATTGGAGTTGGGTTTTTACCTTGGAGAGGATGGATGTGGTAGGCCAATATTTCTGGTTATCATGAGTCTTTTCTCCAACACAGAAATGAAAATACCCCAAATATTTCCTGATTTTCTAAGTCATATATTTGTTAGTAAGAATCAAATGAGGCTCTCTCTGTGAAAGTGCTTCATCAACTGTAATTTGCCAGGGAAATATTATGACTGGTATAATTTTCTATCTCATTGAAACCTCGGTTCTCTAGTGTGTCCTCAACTTTTCCATCTCAGGGACATTTGCATGTTCAAAGAAAGTCTGGAAAAAAAGGCTTGATTAAGTCAAAGGAATGAATAGTGATTACAGAAATTCCAGAAAGGCACTTCTGTTCAAGAAAACCTTAGGGACAGAATTCTGGGACCATGAGTCCTGGAGTGAAGAGCAGAAGAGGTGTGCTCAACAGAGGGGCCACGACATGCTTCTAATTTCCATTACTGCTTCCTCCCACTGTTCTGTTTCTTCTTTTTCTTTTTTTAGACCTTTTTAATTTGTAAAGTGTCACAGAGTGTCAGGGTAGGAACGCTCTCCTGTGAGGCTAAGCTGAAGGTGAGGTCAGGAGTTAGCCTTGGGAGAGGAGAGTTTCTGTTCCCAGGGAGTACAATGCTGGTGGCTTTCATGTAACTCTCATAAATAAATTGAAAATATCATAGCCTGGAAACATTAAATCCACCTGTACACATACAAAAACCCCTTCATTTGAACCCTACTAGGAAATACTCTCCTTTGATTGCTTTCAAGTGCTATTTTTTTCAATATTGATCAGCCTGTATGCAGCACGTCATTTATGGAAGGAAGGAACCCCTTCTCTCTTGGGAGAGGGGGTGACATCCTCTGTTACCCAATGGTTGTGAGAGATAAGTTTGATTCCTCCGTCTCACAATTTAGTGAGAAATGAGGGGAATGAAGGACGGAGGGTTACAATCAGGCAAGTAACACAGTTCTAGAGAGAAATAATTGCCTATCTGTGATTAAGGAGCTGTCGGACTAGAAAGAATGAGGAAATTCACGCGCTTCCACGTGGGTGAGGTACCACAGTGCTTATCCTTACACAGAAATAAATGTTTCCTACCCTCCTCCTGCTTTCTATCTACTACCAGCACTACCTGACCAGAGGAATTGCATTTTTGCAGTTTTCCTCTTGGCTCCCCTCTCGTACATGCTGATTACATAATGTGTTCATTTGCTTAAAAATATTGAGCAGCGTTTGATTTTAGAGCATGGCTTTTCATAGCAGCAAAGTGTGTGGCTTCTACTAAAAAACTGCCCCCAACAAAAAGTCTCCTTCCTCTCCAAACTCGATTTTAAGGAATTCCATTCAAACGGAGGTTAGGAAGTAAACTACTATTCTAGAAGACCTGGGAAGATGTGGGATGATGATGGCACAGCAGCTTGGGAATGACGTGGATCGGGGACAGGATAAGGTCCAAATGACGAGGTCATACAACTGAGAAAGCAGCTGAGGACAAATGTGAGAGAAATGTGAAGGAGATAGAAGGAAGGCTGAGATCCAGCTTGTGCGGAAGTCAGGATACAGGTGCAAATGGCACTTGACTCATCAATTCTTAGGTGTCTTGAACCTAAGCAGGGCTCTTGCTAGGGTACAGACACGAGAGGATGCAGGAAGGGGCTGCTGGGGCTCTTTTGGCATGAGTGTGTCCTAATCTTCTCCTAGTCACACTACACAGAGAATGACAATGGTATGTCATCTGAGGTCCGCTGAGAGGACTGTGCCTGCACCAGGGGTCTGGCCATGTGATGCTTGCCCTTCATCCCCAGGCCAGCAGCCCTGGAGATTTCGGGGGGGAGTGATATCTCCTGGCACATGGGGGACCTATTTGCAGCATCCTGTTTGGAATGCTCTGGTTTGAGGAACCTACTTGCATTCTTCAGGGGAGCAAGAATTGAGCCACAAGCTTTACTGAAGAACAGTGCCTTGCAGTGAAGGATAAGGACAGTCATGAGCACAGCATTTGTTCTGCTGGACTCCTTCTAGTTCAGGTCACCAGCAGTTAAACCACATTTATGACACCTCAGTGCCATGCTCTGTGCCCTGGACAGAGAGCTCCGCTGAATAGTGAAGCAGGGGAGGAAAGGTGAGAGGGCTTCTGCGGCTTTGGTGAGTCAGGACACTGGGTCCCAGCTGCGACGGGTGGCAGGCCTTGGTACTTCTGGCACCAGGAGCAGCATCTCAGGACTGGCGCTGTAGACTCAGAGGAAGGAGCAATGGGAGGCCGTGGCCTTAGCCATGCTGGCGGCTGTTTTTTCCACCATGGCTCTGGGGACTTGGTGCTTTGCAGCACTTTTGAGTTTCAGAGACCTCAGCTAATGCCCAATGTAATGTTATGTGGAGATGGGGCTTTGCGGGGGGTATGATTAGGGTTAGATGAGGTTGAGAGGGGGCGATCCTGGGCTGATGGGATGAGTGGCCTTAGAAGCAGAGACTCCAGAGCTTGCTCTTTCTCTACCTACAGGTGCCAGAGAAAGATCACTAGGGCACCCAGGGAGGGGGCAGCTGCCTACAAGCCAAGAGAGAAGGCCTCAGCACGAAACCTACCTTGCCGACAACTTGATCTTGGACTTCTCTGTCTCTAGAAAGACATTCTTGATCTTGGACTTCTCTGTCTCTAGAAAGTCATTCAGTTTATGGTATTTTGCTATAATAGTTTGAGCAGACAAATACAGTCGCCAAACCTTGCTGTCACTCTAGTTTTGATGCACATATATGTTTGAAAGTAAAGCAGCAAGTGTTCTTTATGCCACACTAGTCCTCGCAGGCTGGAAGTGCAGAGAGGGCAGCAGCCTCTTTTGGGGTCTCCGCCAAGCTCTGAGCTCTATCCTTACAGATAGTACCGCTTAGTTCCCACAACAAGGTCGTCTCCATTTTACAGAAGAGAAAATTCAGATTGACAGAGCAATTTCCTAATAGGTACAATGTTCGGATTTAGAACCCAGTTGTTGGATTTACAGTCAAGTCCCATTCTCTTAAGCTGGCCTAGGAAGTAGAAAGGGCTGGTCTTGCATCCAAATCTAAATTTGAATTTCATACTCTGCAGTCTATCACTCTAATTCTCTGGGCTCTGGGAGGACAGTTTGTTTTTCAACTATTTTAAATATTTATTTTATTCTTAAAAGAATTATATTTCACCCTTAAAAATATGTACCCATGTGTTATTGGAAAGTAAGACCTGCATTTTCAAGAGTTGGCACAAATGTCTTTCATGCATCTTTAATGACACTTTGTTTGCACGATTTTTATAAGGAAGAAAGCATCTTGACAATGTGTTGTTATAAGTGGATTGAAGTTCACATTGCTTCACTTTCTTCCAACAAGATTCCATTCCTCGAGGGCTAGAGACAGCAAATTTGGGGAAATAAAAGGAAGAATGCAAAACAGATGGCCAGGTCAAATGCATTTCTTGGGCCTAATAGGTGGTGAATTTGGCTGGAATTGAATATGAAAGAGAACAATCTTGAGTAGAATTTAAAAGAAGCAATTTAAGGGGTGCTTGGGGGAGAGTATCTTCATCATCACTATCAACAGTGACATTTACTGAGATTTTAACAGCACATTAAGCTTATGTAGATTATCATATCTAATCTTCACAACAGCTCTACCAAGTAGATACTGTTTAACCCCCATTTCACAGGTGAGGAAACTGAGGTTTAGAGATATTGTTTTCCCTAGGTCACTGGGTACTTAACTGTGAGCAATGAGAATTTTGGTTTTGTTGAGTGTGGCCTACATGGAGGGCAATAGTGGTGTTATGCTGTGTTGGGGCAGTTCGCTCTTGATTTGGGAAGAAAGACAATCCTAGTGAAGTTTGGGGGCATGAAGTGATGTATTTAGAGCAGTGTTTTAGGACAAGTAGCTGGCACCACATAGGAGGACAGTGGTTGGAAGGCAAGTTAGGAGGGTCTTGCAAGGTTCAGTGAAGAGAAGGTGAGGTTTTCTTTTTTGTTTTTTTTTTGAGACAAAGCCTCAAGCTGTTGCCCTGGATAGAGTGCCGTGGCATCACAGCTTGCAGGAACCTCCAATTCCTGGGCTCAAGCAAGTCTCTTGCCTCCACCTCCCAAGTAGCTGGGACTATAGGCGCCCGTCACAACGCCTGGCCATTTTTTGGTTGCAGCCATCATTGTTTGGCAGGCCCGGGCTGGATTCGAACCAGCCAGCTCAGGTGTACATGGCTGGCGCCTTAGCCAGCTGAGCCACAGGCGCCGAGCTAAGAAGGTGAGTTTGAACTGGGTGATGGAAAGAGGCCTGGGAATGAGGGATGGATGCAAGAGATCTTGAGGCTGTCAAAGGAAGAGGGCATGGTCTCTGGATGAATGTGGAAGTGTAAGGACTCTCAGCTGATTTCAGGATTTTAGACTTGGGCAATGGAAGAAGGAAGGTGCCTTGAACAGAAGTGGGAAGTGAGAAGGTAGAGGTCATTTGGTTGGGAGAAGAGGGGTAGAGTGTGAGCATCTTGGTCTTGATCTCACCAGAGAATCTCTGGATAAACTTACAGAGCCAGCTGGCAAGAGGTCAGGTTGAGGGGTAAAGATATGGCCAATAGTTGTAGTGCAATGGTAATGGCAACCTTGGAAATGGAAGGTTTCCTTACAGAAGGCACCCAGAACTATGGGATCCAGCCTGGAACCTTGCCTTTGGGGCTTAGATGCTCATCTTGCCCCTCTATGTCAGGTTTGTGTTTTAGTTCATGTTGAAACCTGGTGTGGGTTAGGAAAACAAATCCTTCCACAAGACACTTTTCTCTCCTATCTTTTAGAAGTTTGTTGAAATAACTGTGCAAATCTACAATGGCTACAAGTAAATGGTGCCCCCTGGCGTTGTATGGTACACACAAAAGGCACCAGCCTGCTCATCCTGCATTAGCTCTCAGTGTACTGATTTTTTTTTTTTGAGACAGTATTTCACTCTATCTCCCTGGGTAGAATGCTGTGGCATCATCATAGTTCATAGCAACCTCAAATTCTTGGGCTCAGGTGATCCTCTTGCTTCAGTTTTTTAATTTTTACTAGAGACTGGGTCTTGCTCTTGCTCAGGCTGGCCTGTAACTCCTAAGCTCAAGCAATTCACTCACATTGGCCTCCCAGAGTGCTAGGATTATAGGCGGGAGCCACCATGCCTGGGCTCAGGGTCCTGATTTTTGATCTTAAGCATTCACTTCCCTTCTAAGCTTTTCTAGCTGTCCCGGCTCTGGACTGGGTACTTCTCCACCAAATTAATATATGCCCCAGACATCAATCTCTGCAGCTAGCTGCTGCTTCACTTCCCTGGGACCTGCAGCCTTATACTGTCCGAGGTCCTGGGGGAAGGGAGGAAGGTTGAGGTAGCAGAAAGATACTCAGTCTCAGGACTTTAGGGATCACCACCATTACAGATGGAAGAGACAAGCAACAAGAACTCAGATTTGGAATGATTCAGAGCCCTAGTCTTTGACTCATAGCCCAGGACTTGTTCCACTGGTGTAGGCCACCTCTTCTGTATAAGCTCAAAGCAGCAGGGCTTGATCTTAAAAAGCAATCTTAACATCTGATAAAGTGCAAAGCTGTATTTGTGTGTATTGATGTGTTTATTCTGTAATAACTCTATTGTATAACTCATCTAACAGATGTCAAACTAAACTGAAATTTCTCAGTAGGTTTTCTGCCCCCCAGGGTGGTTCTTTTTTCTGCCATTTCACACTCAGATGTCTTTTTTTGGATATAAGTGCAAGTTTTTATGGGCTTAATTGTAGGCATCTAGAGACTGAGCAATGCATCTGATTAATTGGTTTTTATAGCACTTAGCATAATGAAGAAGAAAGATAAATGCTAATAAGGGGCACTGGTGATTCTGTCATCTCCCTGGGAAGAGGCTAGGTGGCCTCAAACAGCTATTTGCTAAGTTGCAAGTCAATGGTAAGAATGGGAACCAAGATAGTAGGAGGGGGACAAAAGGTCTCAGGAAAAGCCATATTATAGTAGCAACTCCTTTATTGTAGAAAATGATTGGGAACACAATAGTTAATTTAATACAGATATATAGTAATACACATGTGTTGGCAAATTTCTGAAAGTTTCTTTCTGTTAAATCTAACTTTGGTTCATTATAAAATATCAAGAACATCAAAGACACCTTGAAAGGTAATCAAATTGCCAAGTAGAGGAGTTTTCAAAAACAAAAAAATTGGTTTGGTGCCTGTTGCTCAGTGGTTAGAGCACTAGCCACATACACTGGGGCTAATGGATTTGAACCTGGCCCCGGCCTGCTAAACAACAGTGACAACAACAACAACATAGCCAGGTGTTGTAGCAGGTGCCCGTAGTCCCAGCTACTTGGGAGGCTGAGGCAAGAGAATCATTAAAGCCCAAGAGTTTGAGGTTGCTGTGACCTATGATGCCACAGCACCTTACTGAGGGAGACAAAGTGAGACTCTGTCTCAAAAACAAAAAACAAAAAACAAACCCAAAATATTTGAGACTAAGAAAATTGCTCTTCTGGTTGTACTAATTGGAAGAATCCAGTATTCTGAGGATTTAGGAAATTAATTAATAACATTCTTCCTTTATTTGCTGAGTTTAATGAAATATGGTCACAGCACATCAGTTCCTTATAACCTCCTGACTCAAAGTGTTTGAATAACAATTTTATGATCAAGATGGTAAATGAAATATCCCATGTTATGTCTTATTATAGGTGGTGTTCTAGGCATTCAGTTTGTGCATTTCTGAGATTTTTTTTGCCTTTGTTTTTTTATACGTCACAAAATGCCTTTTCACATTTAATTAGGGCATACAACAATGGGTGGGCAAGTGAGTGGATATTATAATAAATACTTTGTAAGCTGTAAAGCTCTGAAATATCATATTAAGGGGTTGCAAAAGGAAAACTGGCATCAGTATGATAGTTATTTCACAGTCATATGTAAATCTATTTGTAACACTGGTCTTTTCTCAATCACCTTTTTGTATATTATTTCTTGGCATACATTCTCTGAACATGCTTCATTTCAGAGTTGAAAATCCCTTGACTCAGTGATTCTTACTTTTTTTTGAAGTGTCACATACCCCAATTCTTTGAGAAGTTCATGAAAGCCATAGACAATTCCCCCAGAAAAGGTCTGCATATAATTTCAGGACGTTCAAGCTATGGGCAAGAAGCTAAAAATCCTGATTTATTTCATCTTGAGAACTTAAACTGGCAGCCACACTCTTCTTCTTCTTCCCTTCCTGGAACCGGGTCATTCTGTCATACCCAACAAAGCACATAGTGGGGAGCAGGGACACAGCTGGTGGTAGTTGATCAGCCCAGAGAAAACAGGTCTCCACTGACTCTGCCTCTAGCATATTGTGCTAATGCAGGCAAGATCCTAAATTTGATCTGAGCCTAAGTTAAATCATGAATTCATGTAACAAATAGCACTTGAGCACACACTATATGACAGGTCTATAAGTCAGTAGTGACTAGGATGTGGTCCCTACCCTCAAGGGACTCAAGTCTAGTGTAGAACAGTTTAGAAACAAATAGTAAAATACAAGGCCTTGGCTCTGTTACAAGGCCAGATAACATCGTGAGTTCTGAGTCACCTCACAGATAAATAGTTTCTCCCCAAAGGAAATAGTTGACAAAATTTCACAGGAAAACACCTCAAAACCCAAGGCATCATTTCATTAGCTTAACCTTGTCGGTGATAAGGCTGCATAAGTTAATGCTCACTGCTGTAACAAAAACTCGGAAATCCCAGCTGCTTAAAGCAAGGGAAATTTGTTGCTGCCTTACAAAGCAGCCCAATGACTGTTCAGTGTACAATCTGCCCTCTGTATCTGTGGGTTCAATCATGCACAAGTTGAAAATATTTAGGGAAAAACCCAATTAAAAATACAATAATACGGTGCCTGTGGCTCAACAGGCTAAGGCGCCAGCCACGTACACCTGAGCTCGTGGGTTCGAATCCAGCCCGGGCCCGCCAAACAACAATGACGGCTGCAACCAAAAAATGGCCAGGCATTGTGGCGGGCGCCTGTAGTCCCAGCTACTTGGGAGGCAGAGGCAAGAGACTCGCTCGAGCCCAAGAACTGGAGGTTGCTGTGAGCTGTGATGTAATGGCACTCTATCCAGGGTGACA